>RXID01017257.1:0-12564 GCA_005019695.1 Trichopus zeylanicus subsp. travancoricus
GTGAAATTAGAGAAATCCCAAAAAACCCCTCAAACTTCATGAAAATATAAAAAATCCCAGAAACTATAAAAGTTCAGAAAAATTATGTTTTGAATATTCATCACCTGCTCTAAAGGGGGTATATATGCGATAATTAAGATTTTGAAATTGAGTCTTCAATTTCAGTTTTTAAGAGGTATATACGTCAAAAATATTTTTCTGGTTATTTTTCTTTTTTCAAAGTGGCATATATGCGAAAATTTAGCCCTTTAAGGTTAAATATGAAATTTTAATTTTTTTAGGAGTCATTTATGTAAAAATTGGAGTTTTATAATCGAATCAGCGATTTAATATTTTAAGATTTCGAGGACAAATATGTTTTTAAAACACTTGACTTCCTTTGTTGAAGTTTTTTACGTTATGAGGTGAAAGATGAATTTCCATGTGTAAATAAGTTGTGAGCATTTTGAAATTTTTTTTAAAAAAAGAGCGGCACCCAAGGAAATTAGAATCTTTGAATGAGGAAAAAAAAGCAGAGATATATTATGACCGTATAGAAAATCATAAAATTCCATAAAAATATAATAAAGTATAAAAAGACTCCCTTGAAATCTCAAAAACATAAAAAAATTATTTCAAAATTCATTAATTTTGCAAAAAATGCGGAGAATTGGTAAAAATAGAAAATATCGCCAAAAACCCTCTCAAAGTCCATAAAATCATGGAAATCTTAAAAGAACCCTCAATCTTCATGAAAGTAGACAAAATCCCTTAAACTACAAAAAAACATAAAAATTCTCTTCTAAATATGCATTTCGTTCTCTAAAGGGGTACATATGCGATAACTAAAAATTTCAGATTGAGTCTTCCATTTTAGTTTTGAAGAAATATATATATGCCAAAAACTTTTCTCTACGTATTTTTCTTCTTTCAAACTGTTTTATATACGAAAATTAAGTTCCTTCAGGTTAAATATGAAATTTTATTTTTGAAAGAGGCATATATGTGAAAATCAGTGCTTTTTTTTGAATATGCGATTTCTTTTTCTCAGTTATGAGGCAAAATAATTTTTTGCAGCACTTTATTGCTTTCGACTTTTTTACCTTACGAGGTTAGTATGTATTTTCATTTTTTAGATAGGTTTTCGAAGTAGGTTTGAATTTTTTTAAGAGGTGTACACAAGTAAACTGAAATTTTCAAATGAGGCAAAAAGTCACAGAAAATTTTTCAAAGCGTAGAAAACCACAAAATTCCGTAAAAATATAAAGGCATATAAAAACCCTCCCTCGAAAGTTCCAAAACTTAAAAACAACCATTGAACGTAAAAAAAATACAAAATTTATTAAATATGCAAAAATTACATATAATTCGTAAAAGCGCAAAATAAGTTTTAAAGAAACTTCACTTCTTTTGAACTTGCCACATTACGAGGTTAAAACTCCGTGAAATTAGAGAAATCCCAAACAACCCCTTAAACTTCATGAAAATATAAAAAATCCCAGAAACTAGAAAAAGTTCAGAAAAATTATGTTTTGAATATTCATCCCATGCTCTAAAGGGGTATATATGCGATAATTAAGTTTTTGAAATTGAGTCTTGAATTTCAGTTTTTAAGAGGTATATATGTCAAAAATATTTTTCTGGTTAATTTTCTTTTTTCAAAGCGGTATATATGCGAAAATTTAGCCCTTTAAGGTTAAATATGAAATTTTATCTTTTTAGGAGTCATATATGTAAAAATTGGAGTTTTATAATCGAATCAGCGATTTAATTTTTTAAGATTCTGAGGACAAATATGTTTTTAAAATACTTGACTTCTTTTGAATTTTTTACGTTATGAGGTGAAATATGAATTTCATTTTGTAAGTAAGTTTTCGAAGCATGTTTGAAATTTTTTAAGCGGCAGCCAAGGAAATTAGAATCTTTGAATGAGGAAAAAAAAGCACAGATATATTATGACCGTATAGAAAATCATAAAATTCCATAAAAATATAATAAAGTATAAAAAGACTCCCTTGAAATCTCAAAAACATCAAAAAAATATTTCAAAATTCATTAATTTTGCAAAAAATGCAGAGAATTGGTAAAAAGAGAAAATATCGCCAAAAACCCTCCCAAAGTCCATAAAATCATGGAAATCTTAAAAGAACCCTCAATCTTCATGAAAGTAGACAAAATCCCTTAAACTACAAAAAAACATAAAAATTCTCTTTTAAATATGAATTTCGTTCTCTAAAGGGGTACATATGCGATAACTAAAAATTTCAGATTGAGTCTTCCATTTTAGTTTTTGAGAAATATATATATGCCAAAAACTTTCTATCCATATTGTTCTTCTTTCAAAGTGTTTTATATACGAAAATTAAGTTCTTTCAGGTTAAATATGAAAATTTATTTTTGAAAGAGGCATATATGTGAAAATCAGTGCTTTTTTATTGAATATGCGATTTCATTTTCTCCGTTATGAGGCAAAATAATTTTTTGCAGTACTTTATTGCTTTCGACTTTTTTACCTTACGAGGTTAGTATGTATTTTCATTTTTTAGATAGGTTTTCGAAGAAGGTTTGAATTTTTTTAAGAGGCGTACACAAGTAAACTGAAATTTTCAAATGAGGCAAAAAGTCACAGAAAATTTTTCAAAGCGTAGAAAACCACAAAATTCCGTAAAAATATAAAGGGATATAAAAACCCTCCCTCGAAAGTTCCAAAACTTAAAAACAACCATTGAACGTAAAAAAAATAAAAAATTTATTAAATATGCAAAAATTACATATAATTCGTAAAAACGCAAAATAAGTTTTAAAGAAACTTCACTTCTTTTGAACTTGCCACATTGCTAGGTTAAAACTCCGTGAAATTAGAGAAATCCCAAAAAACCCCTTAAACTTCATGAAAATATAAAAAATCCCAGAAACTATAAAAAGTTCAGAAAAATTGAGTTTTGACTATTCATCACCTGCTCTAAAGGGGTATATATGCGATAATTAAGATTTTGAAATTGAGTCTTCAATTTCAGTTTTTAAGAGGTATATATGTCAAAAATATTTTTCTGGTTAATTTTCTTTTTTCAAACTGGTAATATATGCGAAAATTTACCCCTTGAAGGGTAATATGAAATTTTATGTGTTTAGGAGTCATATATTTAAAAATTGGAGTTTTATAATCGAATCATCGATTTGAAAGTTTTTTTAAGATTTCTGAGGACCCCTATGTTTATTAAAATATTGACTTCTTTTGATTTTTTTTACGTTATGCGGTACATCTGAATTTGCACTTTGAATTCAGTTTGCGCCCATGTAGAAATTTTTTAAGCGGCACCCAAGGAAATTAGAATCTTTGAATGGGGAAAAAAAATCACAGATATATTATGACCGTATAGAAAATCATAAAATTCCATAAAAATATAATAAAGTATAAAAAGACTCCCTTGAAATCTCAAAAACATCAAAAAAAATATTTCAAAATTCATTAATTTTGCAAAAAATGCAGAGAATTGGTAAAAATAGAAAATATAGCCAAAAACCCTCCCAAAGTCCATAAAATCATGGAAATCTTAAAAGAACCGTCAAACTTCAGGAAAGCAGACAAAATCCCTTCAACTACCAAAAAACATAAAAATTCTCTTTTAAATATGCATTTCGTTCTCTAAAGGGGTACATTTGCGATAATTAAAAATTTCAGATTGAGTCTTCCATTTTAGTTTTTAAGAAATATATATATGCCAAAAACTTTTCTCTACGTATTTTTCTTCTTTCAAAGTGTTTTATATACGAAAATTAATTTCTTTCCGGTTAAATATGAAATTTTATTTTTGAAAGAGGCATATATGTGAAAATCAGTGCTTTTTTATTGAATATGCGATTTCATTTTCTCAGTTATGAGGCAAAATAATTTTTTGCAGTACTTTATTGCTTTCGACTTTTTTACCTTACGAGGTTAGTATGTATTTTCATTTTTTAGATAGGTTTTCCAAGAAGGTTTGAATTTTTTTAAGAGGTGTACACAAGTAAACTGAAATTTTCAAATGAGGCAAAAAGTCACAAAAAAATTTTCAAAGCGTAGAAAACCACAAAATTCCGTAAAAATATAAAGGCATATAAAAACCCTCCCTCGAAAGTTCAAAAACTTAAAAACAACCATTGAACGTAAAAAAAAATACAAAATTTATTAAATATGCAAAAATTAAATATAATTCGTAAAAGCGCAAAATAAGTTTTAAAGAAACTTCACTTCTTTTGAACTTGCCACATTACGAGGTTAAAACTCCGTGAAATTAGAGAAATCCCGAAAAACCCCTCAAACTTCATGAAAATATAAAAAATCCCAGAAACTATAAAAAGTTCAGAAAAATTATGTTTTGAATATTCATCTCATTCTCTAATGGGGTATATATGCGATAATTAAGATTTTGAAATTGAGTCTTCAATTTCAGTTTTTAAGAGGTATATATGTCAAAAATAATTTTCTGGTTAATTTTCTTTTTTCAAAGCGGTATATATGCGAAAATTTAGCCCTTTAAGGTTAAATATGAAATTTTATTTTTTTAGGAGTCATATATGTAAAAATTGGAGTTTTTATAATCGAATCAGCGATTTAATTTTTTAAGATTCTGAGGACAAAAATGTTTTTAAAATACTTGACTTCTTTTGAATTTTTTACGTTATGAGGTGAAATATGAATTTTTAATTTGTAAGTAAGTTTTCGAAGCATGTTAGAAATTTTTTAAGCGGCACCCAAGGAAATTAGAATCTTTGAATGAGGAAAAAAAAGCACAGATATATTATGACCGTATAGAAAATCATAAAATTCCATAAAAATATAATAAAGTAAGAAAAGACATCCCTTGAAATCTCAAAAACAATCAAAAAAATATTCAAATTCATTAATTTTGCAAAAAATGCAAGAATTGGTAAAAATAGAAAAATATCGCCAAAAACCCGGCCCAAAGTCATAAAATCATGAAATCTTAAAAGAACCCTCAATCTTTCATGAAAGTAGAACAGATCCCTTAATGGCTACAAAAAAAGCAATAAAAATTCTCTTTTAAATATGCATTTCGTTCTCTAAAGGGGTACATATGCGATAACTAAAAATTTCAGATTGAGTCTTCCATTTTAGTTTTTGAGAAATATATATATGCCAAAAACTTTTCTCTACGTATTTTTCTTCTTTCAAAGTCTTTTATATAAGAAAATTAAGTTCCTTCGGTTTAAATATGAAATTTTATTTTTGAAAGAGACATATATGTGAAAATCAGTGCTTTTTTATTGAATATGCGATTTCATTTTTTCGGTTATGAGGCAAAATAATTTTTTGCAGTACTTTATTGCTTTCGACTTTTTTACCTTACGAGGTTAGTATGTATTTTCATTTTTTAAATTGGTTTTCCAAGAAGGTTTGAATTTTTTTTAAGAGGTGTACACAAGTAAACTGAAATTTTCAAATGAGGCAGAATATCACAGAAAATTTTTCAAAGCATAGAAAGCCATAAAATTCGGTAAAAATATGAAGATATATAAAAACCCTCCCTCGAAAGTGCAAAAACTTAAAAACAACCATTGAACGTAGAAAAAATACCAAATTTATTAAATATGCAAAAATTACATATAATTCGTAAAAGCGCAAAACAAGTTTTAAAAAAACTTTACTTCTTTTGAACTTGCCACATTACGAGGTTAATTCTCCGTGAAATGAGAGAAATCCCAAAAAACCCCTTAAACTTCATGAAAATATAAAAAATCCCAGAAACTATAAAAAGTTCAGAAAAATTATGTTTTGAATATTCATCACCTGCTCTAAAGGGGGTATATATGCGATAATTAAGATTTTGAAATTGAGTCTTCAATTTCAGTTTTTAAGAGGTATATATGTCGAAAATATTTCTCTGGTTAATTTTCTTTTTTCAAAGCGGTATATATGCGAAAATTTAGCCCTTTAAGGTTAAATATGAAATTTTATTTTTTTAGGAGTCATATATGTAAAAATTAGAGTTTTATAATCGAATCAGCGATTTAATTTTTTAAGATTCTGAGGACAAATATGTTTTTTAAAATACCTGACTTCTTTTGAATTTTTTACGTTATGAGGTGAAATATGAATTTTCAATTTGTAAGTAAGTTTTCGAAGCATGTTTGAAATTTTTTAAGCGGCACCCAAGGAAATTAGAATCTTTGAATGAGGAAAAAAAAGCACAGATATATTATGACCGTATAGAAAATCATCAAATTCCATAAAAATATAATAAAGTATAAAAAGACTCCCTTGAAATCTCAAAAACATCAAAAAAAATATTTCAAAATTCATTAATTTTGCAAAAAATGCAGAGAATTTGTAAAAATAGAAAATATCGCCAAAAACCCTCCCCAAAGTCCATAAAATCATGGAAATCTTAAAAGAACCCTCAAACTTCAAGCAAGTAGACAAAATCCCTTAAACTACAAAAAAACATAAAAAATTCTCTTTTAAATATGCATTTCGTTCTCTAAAGGGGTACATATGTGATAACTAAAAATTTCAGATAGAGTCTTCCATTTTAGTTTTTAAGAAATATATATATGCCAAAAACTTTTCTCTACGTATTTTTCTTCTTTCAAATTGTTTTATATAAGAAAATTAAGTTCCTTCGGGTTAAATATGAAATTTTATTTTTGAAAGAGACATATATGTGAAAATCAGTGCTTTTTTATTGAATATGCGATTTCATTTTTTCGGTTATGAGGCAAAATAATTTTTTGCAGTACTTTATTGCTTTCGACTTTTTTACCTTACGAGGTGGGTATGTATTTTCATTTTTTAAATAGGTTTTCCAAGAAGGTTTGAATTTTTTTAAGAGGTGTACACAAGTAAACTGAAATTTTCAAATGAGGCAGAAAGTCACAGAAAATTTTTCAAAGCGTAGAAAACCACAAAATTCCGTAAAAATATAAAGGCATATAAAAACCCTCCCTCGAAAGTTCCGAAACATAAAAACAACCATTGAACGTAAAAAAAATACAAAATTTATTAAATATGCAAAAATTACATATAATTCGTAAAAGCGCAAAATAAGTTTTAAAGAAACTTCACTTCTTTTGAACTTGCCACATTACGAGGTTAAAACTCCGTGAAATTAAAGAAATCCCAAAAAACCCCTTAAACTCATGAAATATAAAAAATCCAGAAACGAAAAAGTTCAGAAAAATTAGGTTTGGAATATTTCATCTCATTCCTAATGGGGTACTATATGCGATAATTCAGATTTTGCCATTGAGTCTTCAATTCCGTATTTTTAAGAGGTATATATCACAACTATTTTTCTGGTTATTTTCTTTTTCAACAGCCGACTATCTGCGAAATTTAAAGCACCTTTCTAAGGTTAAATATGAAATTTTATTTTTTTAGGCGTCATATATGTAAAAATTGGAGTTTTATAATCGAATCAGCGATTTAATTTTTTAAGATTCTGAGGACAAATATGTTTTTAAAATACCTGACTTCTTTTGAATTTTTTACGTTATGAGGTGAAATATGAATTTTCAATTTGTAAATAAGTTTTCGAAGCATGTTTGAAATTTTTTAAGCGGCACCCAAGGAAATTAGAATCTTTGAATGAGGAAAAAAAAGCACAGATATATTATGACCGTATAGAAAATCATAAAATTCCATAAAAATATAATAAAGTATAAAAAGACTCCCTTGAAATCTCAAAAACATGAAAAAAAATATTTCAAAATTCATTAATTTTGCAAAAAATGCAGAGAATTGGTAAAAATAGAAAATATCGCCAAAAACCCTCCCAAAGTCCATAAAATCATGGAAATCTTAAAAGAACCCTCAAACTTCAGGAAAGTAGACAAAATCCCTTAAACTAAAAAAAAACATAAAAATTCTCTTTTAACTATGCATTTCGTTCTCTAAAGGGGTACATATGCGATCATTAAAAATTTCAGATTGAGTCTTCCATTTTAGTTTTTAAGAAATATATATATGCCAAAAACTTTTCTCTACGTATTTTTCTTCTTTCAAAGTGTTTTATATAAGAAAATTAAGTTCCTTCGGGTTAAATATGCCCTTTTTCTTTTTGCCCGCGACATATAGGGTGACTACGGCTTTTTATTGCCTCATGGCGCTTCCTTTTTCGTGTTCTGCGGCCACCTAATTTTTTTCCGTCCGTTATCTTTGCCTTTCCGCCTTATTTTCCCCTTCCGCGGTTCGTCTGTCTTTTCCTTTTTCCTTTCCCTTGTTTTACACTACGGTTTTCCCAGCCGGTTTTGACTTTTTTTACGCGGTGGTACCCGCCACTGAGCCTTCTTCCCTGAAGGCAGAAATCACAGCAAATTTTTTTCAAAGCGTGAAAACCACAAATTCCGTAAAAATAATAAGGCATATAAAAACCCTCCTCGAAGTTCCAAAAAACATAAAACGACCAGTGAACGTAACAAAATACAAAGTTTTAAATATGCAAAAATTCATATAATTGTAAAAGCGCAAAATAGTTTTTAAAGAAACTTCACTTCTTTTGAACTTGCCACATTTACGAGTTAAAACTCCGTGAAATTAGAGAAATCCCGAAAAACCCCTTAAACTTCATGAAAATATAAAAAATCCCAGAAACTATAAAAAGTTCAGAAAAATTATGTTTTGAATATTCATCTCATTCTCTAATGGGGTATATATGCGATAATTAAGATTTTGAAATTGAGTCTTCAATTTCAGTTTTTAGGAGGTATATATGTCAAAAATATTTTCTGGTTAATTTTCTTTTTTCAAAGTGGTATATATGCGAAAATTTAGCCCGTTAAGGTTAAATATGAAATTTTATTTTTTTAGGAATCATATATGTAAAAATTGGAGTTTTATAATCGAATCAGCGATTTAATTTTTCAAGATTCCTTGGACAAATATGTTTTTAAAATACTTGACTTCTTTTGAATTTTTTACGTTATGAGGTCAAATATGAATTTTCATTTTGTAAGTAAGTTTTCCAAGCACGCTTGAATTTTTTTAAGCGGCACGCAAGGAAATTAGAATCTTTGAATGAGAAAAAAAAATCATAGAAATATTATGTTAGTATAGAAAATCATAAAATTCCATAAAAATATAATAAAGTATAAAAAAACTCCCTTGAAATCTCAAAAACATGAGAAAAAATATTTCAAAATTCATTAATTTTGCAAAAAATGTAGAGAATTGGTAAAAATAGCAAATATCACCAAAAGCCCTCCCAAAGTCCATAAAATCATGGAAATCTGAAAAGAACCCCGAGACTTCATGAAAGTAGACAAAATCCCTTAAACGACAAAAAAAGATAAAAATTCTCTTTTAAATATGCATTTCGTTCTCTAAAGGGGTGCATATGCGATAGCTAAAAAATTTCAGATTGAGTCTTCCGTTTTAGTTTTTAAGAAATATATATATGCCAAAAACTTTTCTCTCCGTATTTTTCGTCTTTCAAAGTGTTTTATATGCCAAAATTAAGTTCTTTCAGGTTAAATATGAAATTTTATTTTTGAAAGACACATATATGTGAAAATCAGTGCTTTTTTTTATTGAATATGCGATTTCATCTTTTCAGTTAGGAGGCAAAATAATTTTTTGCAGTACTTTATTGCTTTCGACTTTTTTACCTCACGAGGTCAGTATGTATTTTCATTTTTTAGATAAGTTTTCCGAGAAGGTTTGAATTTTTTTCAGAGGTGTACACAAGTAAACTGAAATTTTCAAATGAGGCAAAAAATCACAGAAAATTTTTCAAAGCATAGACAACCACAAAATTCCGTAAAAGTATAAAGATATATAAAAACCCACCCTCCAAAGTTCAATATACTTGAAACAACCATTGAACTAAAACAATACAAATGTATTAAAATATGCAGAAAGAATTACATATGATATCCGTAAAAGCGCAAAAAGTAGTTTCAAAAAAACACTTACTATATTTGTGACTTTGCCACATTTACGAGGTTAAAAAAACTAAACTCCGTAAATTAGAGAAATCAACCCAAAAAACCAAAAAAAAAAACCCCTTAAACTTCACTAAAATGTAAAAAATCCCAGAAAATATAAAAATTTCAAAAAATTATGTTTTGAATATTCATCACATTCTCTAAAGGGGTATATATGCGATAATTAAGATTTTGAAATTGAATCTTCAATTTCAGTTTTTAAGAGGTATATATGTCAAAAATTTTTTTCTGGTTAATTTTCTTTTTTCAAAGTGGTATATATGCGAAAATTTAGCCCTTTGAGGTTAAATATGAAATTTTATTTTTTTAGGAATCATATATGTAAAAATTGGAGTTTTATAATCGAATCAGCGATTTAATTTTTCAAGATTCCTAGGACAAATATGTTTTTAAAATACTTGACTTCTTTTGAATTTTTTACGTTATGAGGTCAAATATGAATTTTCATTTTGTAAGTAAGTTTTCCAAGCATGCTTGAATTTTTTTAAGCGGCACGCAAGGAAATTAGAATCTTTGAATGAGAAAAAAAAGTCATAGAAATATTATGTTAGTATAGAAAATCATAAAATTCATAAAAATATAATAAAGTATAAAAAACTCCCTTGAAATCTCAAAAACATGAGAAAAAATATTTCAAAATTCATTAATTTTGCAGAAAATGTAGAGAATTGGTAAAAATAGCAAATATCACCAAAAGCCCTCCCAAAGTCCATAAAATCATGGAAATCTGAAAAGAACCCCGAGACTTCATGAAAGTAGACAAAATCCCTTAAACGACAAAAAAAGGTAAAAATTCTCTTTTAAATATGCATTCCGTTCTCTAAAGGGGTACATATGCGATAGCTAAAAATTTCAGATTGAGTCTTCCGTTTTAGTTTTTAAGAAATATATATATGCCAAAAACTTTTCTCTCCGTATTTTTCTTCTTTCAAAGTGTTTTATATGCCAAAAGTAAGTTCTTTCAGGTTAAATATGAAATTTTATTTTTGAAAGACACATATATGTGAAAATCAGTGCTTTTTTATTGAATATGCGATTTCATTTTTTCAGTTATGAGGCAAAATAATTTTTTGCAGTACTTTATTGCTTTCGACTTTTTTACCTTACGAGGTCAGTATGTATTTTCATTTTTTAGATAAGTTTTCCGAGAAGGTTTGAATTTTTTTAAGAGGTGTGCACAAGTAAACTGAAATTTTCAAATGAGGCAAAAAATCACAGAAAATTTTTCAAAGCATAGGAAACCACAAAATTCCGTATATAGAAACCCACCCTCCAAAGTTCAAAATATTAAAAACAACCATTGAACGTAAAAACAATACAAAATTTATTAAATATGCAAGAATTACATATGATTCGTAAAAGCGCAAAATTAGTTTCAAAAAAACCCTTACTTCTTTTGAACTTGCCACATTACGAGGTTAAAACTCCGTGAAATTAGAGAAATCCCAAAAAACCCCCTTCAACTTCGCTAAAATATAAAAAATCCCAGAAACTACAAAAAGCTCAAAAAAAATTATGTTTTGAATATTCATCACATTCTCTAAAGGGGTATATATGCGATAATTAAGATTTTGAAATTGAATCTTCAATTTCAGTTTTTAAGAGGTATATATGTCAAAAATATTTTTCTGGTTAATTTTCTTTTTTCAAAGTGGTATATATGCGAAAATTTAGCCCTTTGAGGTTAAATATGAATGTTTATTTTTTCACAATCAGATATGTAAAAATTGGAGTTTTATAATCGAATCAGCGATTGATTTTTTTTCAAGATTCCTAGGACAAATGGTTTTTAAAATAACTTGACGTCTTTTGATTTTTTACGTTATGAAGGTGAAATTATGCAATGTTTTTCATTTTGTAGGAATTTGCCAAGAATCGCTTTGAATTTTGTAAGCGGCACGCAAGAGAAGTAGAATTCTTTGATGAGAAAAAAAAAGTACTAAGAAATATTATGTTTAGGAATAGAAAAATCATAAAATTATCCATAAAATATAATAAAGTATAAAAACTCCCTGAAATCTCAAAAACATGAGTAAAAAAGATTGCCAAATTCATTAATTTTGCAAAAAATGTAGAGAATTGGTAAAAAAAGCAAATATCACCAAAAGCCCTCCCAAAGTCCATAAAACCATGGAAATCTGAAAAGAACCCTGAAACTTCATGAAAGTAGACAAAATCCCGTAAACTACAAAAAAACATGAAAATTTTCTTTTAAATATGCATTTCGTTCTCCAAAGGGGTACATATGCGATAGCTAAAAATTTCAGATTGAGTCTTCCGTTTTAGTTTTTAAGAAATATATATATGCCAAAAACTTTTCTCTCCGTATTTTTCGTCTTTCAAAGTGTTTTATATGCCAAAATTAAGTTCTTTCAGGTTAAATATGAAATTTTATTTTTGAAAGACACATATATGTGAAAATCAGTGCTTTTTTTTATTGAATATGCGATTTCATCTTTTCAGTTAGGAGGCAAAATAATTTTTTGCAGTACTTTATTGCTTTCGACTTTTTTACCTCACGAGGTCAGTATGTATTTTCATTTTTTAGATAAGTTTTCCGAGAAGGTTTGAATTTTTTTCAGAGGTGTACACAAGTAAACTGAAATTTTCAAATGAGGCAAAAAATCACAGAAAATTTTT
>RXID01017259.1:0-38446 GCA_005019695.1 Trichopus zeylanicus subsp. travancoricus
GAGGGAGGGAGGGGGAGCTGGAGGGAGCGAGAGGTTGGAAGGGATGGAGAGGGAGTGGGAGAGGGAAGGGGGAAGGGGGGGCTCCAACTTTCTCCACGAGTAGCCCTTCTTTCTTTTCAGTTAGAAACTGTTGGTCATGATGGCCTGAACTTCGAGGTGCTCATCAGAATAGAGTGTGCTCCCTCGCCACTGTGACCCACCAATTTTACATATGGATGGAGAAAAAAAAACCCGGTATCTTTGATCGGTGTGTTGAAGAATATATACTCACCATAAAGATGCAACACCACCTATTTCAATCGTAGAGTTGACTTAAAAATTAGCCAACAACAAGATAGACAATAAAAGAAAGCACAAGACTTTGATTGTTAGAACATTGAACTTGCATGTGTTAAGCATATAGAAAATTCTTCTCATATTGGATTTGCATTTTTGAATGAATTCATCTACATTGTAAATATGACGTGACGTCTCAGTACTTTCCTTTTCCTTCTGTTTGTCAAGCAAAGAATAACCAGCCTGAGGGAAGTCTTGGTGTTGCAAATTCGTAAGCAAATAGGGATAGGGGCATAATGGGAATATGAGTGAATTGGTGGAAGGCAAGCAACTCTCGTAAGAGGTCTTCTTGGTCGAGCTGTCTAAGGGAAATTGGTTTGGTATCAACAACTGTTGCAATGGTCCTTTAACTATAAAAAAGGGTCCTCTCTTTTAATCCCTTTCATCAGTTTCAAAGTTCTTAGACATCATTCTAACTATAGCAAACCTTCAACAAAACGGGTAGGTGCAAAAGAAAGATAAGCTTGAGATGCTCCACCTCAGCCTAATCAATCCGCCTTGCCATTTGTATAGTGGCCTTGTTAGTCTCTATCGCAAGAAGAAAAAACTTATATTCATCACTTCTATTATGATATTGTATTTCCTACATTATTTATTTAATAAAGGAAGCTATCCTCCTCCCATCACTAGTTGAGAAAACCTATTTACTTCTCCTTCTATCACTCGTTTATGCAATCATAGTAGCTTAGAGGCTTATCCCACTTCCAGTGAATACAGTTGATTAGATCTGATTTCGAAGATAGTGCGATCCTTATTTTAGATTGATTTGGGAGCTGCCTATTAGGTAAGGTACGTTGGAAATCCACCTTTTCTTTTTAGCCCATGGGTTGCCCCTTCTTGGTTCCTGACACCACCCTTTTTCACTATTTTTTGAGTCTGATTTCAAAATACTTAAAAGATGAGAGAACATTGACTGAACTTCTAGAGCTCTTTTTTGAATAATCAAGCTCATATATCTCTAATGTGAATGAGGAATGCAAGATACCAAAGTCGTTTCTGTCCAAAGGGTTCTACTGGACCGGTCCCCAGGGATGAGTCAACTTGCAACTGATATCGCATGAAAAGCAGTGTGGAGGACGAAAGCCTCCATTTTGATATGCTTAACACATACGCATGTGTGACTTTTTGTCTTGTCTTGTGAATTTCCCTTTCTCAATGACAGGCCGCACTTTCATTCTCTGATTTTTTTCTTTGATGAAGACAATTGATCCTATGTATCTACTAATAGTGGTATATTATATAATTGTGGTTATATTCTATGGCCGATCAACGTAATGGGAATAGCAAAACCAACCTAGCTACAAGTTGAATAGGTTGCATCCCAGCTAGTTGTCGAATAGGTGGTTCGGAGCGAGAAGAGTCAAGACGCAAGGCACAAAGCGGAAAAAGATCCCAACTACTGCTATAAAGACAGCCTATAGCCAGCCAGGTGTAGTGCTTTCTTTGCCTACCAGGTGTAGTGCTTTATTCGCCTACCGGTGGAGTGCTTTGTCGTTAGCGTAGTTCGGTATGGTATTCTATCTATCGCTACATGAGGTTAGAGTTCATATTCGCTCGTACGGCAATCAGCATCACCCATCTAGTTCTGGTTCCATACCCTCCAATCCAATCCCAAGCTGGATTCATTGAGGGCAATAAATGTAGTAACGTAGTTAGGCATGATTCAGCTAGGTATGGGAAAGCATAGTAAGGTGGACATAACGGTAAAGACAAAAAATCATATTATAAAGTAACTCCATTGGGATCTCATTTCTTTCATTGCTTAGGAATGAAAATGATGTAGTATAGAAGGAAGCCATGGGGTATCTTTAGTATTCAACACTCGGGAGAGAATTCCCAGGACGAAGAAGCGATATGCTTAACACATAGAGTGGAACCTTTGAAAGTGCGCTTCCTACCCCTAACCAAGTATCATAGGCTCCATACCATACCGGTTGGCATCTGTGGTTGATTGGGGAGAGGGGGAAGGGAAAAAAGAGTTGTAGCTCAGTATTCACCAATAGGTAGGTTGTAGGTTCACACTCAACATTCGGTATTCTATCGCTAGGGACCGGTTTGATCTTGCTCATTGTGCACCAGAAAGAAAACGGTATGAGTTCATTGTGGTATCAAAGAAAGAAGAGGAGTTATCTATATATTACGATATTTCTTTTGGCTTCTATTTTTAGGTATGAACAATCAACTGATCTCTCTTTCCACTATGGGGAAAAACAAGAATAGCTTTTGCTACGGAGAAAATGCCTTCCATGCCCCTATGGGAATGCTTGAAAAAGGCTTTACTTTCCTACTTTCTTCTCGACAAAGAGAAGCTGATCCGATCTTTTCAGGCTTTCAAGTCAAGAGTAAGTGATGCTATTTCCACTCGTATAGGCCATTTCTCCATTAGACTTGTTGAAGGAAGAGAAAGAACTAGCTTTTAGCTTGAATGCGGAAATCCCACACCTAATTATTAAGCCGCTGTGGGAACAACAGCTTAAGCCATTAGGTGTAGGCGCTTTCCAGAGGTGGAAGAAACTAGTTCTTCCTAGGGCTACATTAAAAATAGTTAAAAAAAGAACAAGCTGACATTGCCTTTCCTTTAGGCACATGGGTAATTTACTTATTGAAAGAGATGGGCTGGTCAACAAAGATTTATTCTCACTCTTTTGAGATAGCCAGATAGTTGCAAGGTTACGATGAGTGAACAAAGAAGTCTCTCCTAAAAGGAGAGAGAAGATAAGCTCGACTGAATAGTGACTCAAGTGAAGAGAGATTTTCTATCAGTCGAGTGAGAATGAAAGGGCAGATTGATTGCACTCTATCTCGGTAGATAGCATAGTACATTCCCAAACCAAAGGGAAGACTATCTCCTGTCCTGAGCTAGCTATGCTTTCACATCTAGCTGCTGAGAATACGTAGTTGTCCGGGTTGAATGAAGGAAGAAGAAGAATCAACTGATGAATTCCTGGGAGTCAGACCAGGTGTAAATTGATTGAGTACAGATCCAAACTCTGCTATTGTATTGAAAGATCGGCTATGGAATCAGTTCTTGTTGGCCTAACCAAAATTGGAGGATCGGCATTATCGATGATCTTAGCCTGTTGTTTAGTAGGAGTCAGGGTGGCAAAAGGCAGCGAAAGAACTTCCCAGGCCAGATGAACTTTTTAACATACTCGAACAATTGTTAGCTTATTCAAAAGGAATTGAGAGAGCCATATGACAATGGCCATGGTTTCAGCTCTTGGGAACAAATCCATTTCAGGTATAGATGAAGCAAGCAAAGGCTCAATAGGAAGAATAGTAGTGGGGCATTGGACTGGTTCCCTTTGCTTGAGTTGCTTTTCGAAAAAGTGAAAGAGAAGATAGATCACATATGGCTTTGTAGCCGAGGTAGATAGAGACTTGGAAGCGGAAGGAGAAGGGCTGGATTGAGCTTTCTCACTCTTTCTATGCCTCTTTCTTGGAGGACCTTCCCACAACACACACGTGGCACGGCTGTTCCCGTGGCAACTCAAGCTAGCATTTTCAGCCAGGATGAGCGGATCTACCGTGCCCAGTTCTTTTCTATTCTTTTCTTATACTAAAAAAGTTCCTTGCACTTAGAACTAGAACTTTCACATGAGGCATGGTAATGGTGCATGTGTGATATTCTATTGATCTAGTTTAGGCAAATTCAAGAAAGAAGTCGAGTAGGAATAGGCAAAATGTCTTCTACTGCTATCAACTCTGGAAAAAATCTTCTTTTCTTCTCTATGTCACTAAGAAGACAGAGTCAGAGAGACCCATGAGACTTTCTTTTCTCCTTCTCCTGGCAGGCTCTAGCACAATAGAAAGGCAAACAGCTGATTCTCAAGTAGGGGATTCATCGAAAATAACCTATCTGTCTACTTGCTTTCAGCTCTGGTCCTGTGTCGATCTTTGCTTGAAGCTCTCAACCTATTCTTCCACTAACCAAGTTTGCTTCCTGAATGATGGAGTGAAATAACCCGCTATGAGTAGATGGGACTTTGCTAGGTATTCCTTCTTCTTGATAGCATAGGGGCACAGTGGTAAATACCAAGGAAAGAAGATAAGAAAATGGCCACGCCATGGTAGCAAGTGTTCTGTGAAGGAAGGAAGCCAGACATAGAGGTGCATGCGTATCCGCATTTTAATGCCTTCGACAAGCCCTTTGCTCAAGCTTCTATTGCACCTTTAGAAAGCATTTAGGACACCCAAGGAAAAAAGAAAATGGCACATTTCGATGTCACTTATTAAAGCAAGAAGCCTGAGAAGAAGATATACCCTATTTTCTTTGACAGAGCTGAAAGAAAGTGGAAAAAGGAGCTTCTGCAAGGGAATCAGAATAGGTAACAAATGCCACAAAAGGAATAGAATAGGCATTGAGTAGAGAAGAGGCTGCAAGCACATTCATTGATGCATCGAATGCTAGTGTTTTCGCCTTATCCGCGGTTATAAAATCCTCTGTCGGCTCCAAGTTGTCTCTTTTTGAACACAAAGAATTACCCTCATTCATTCATCTCAGATGCATAGTGAATCATGAGACAGGAGCAAAGACAGAAGATATTGATATTCCTAGATTGAGTTCTGACCCAGCAAGAAATAGGAATGAATAGGACAGAGATCTGTTAGCAGGGCTTGTTCACAATGCCCTCTTATGTTAAAAGGAATCTTTGGACAAAAGTGAAGTTGAGTGGAGCAGAAAGGAGGTATAAGAACTGGATTGTTTAGAAAATGCCATAGAATCGGACAGCAGAAACATCCCATTGGGCTTAGAGTCCTTATGCAACTACCTGTAAGTTAAGAAAGTGAAGCTACCATCCAAAACCTAAGATATCTTCTTTCTTATCCTACTTATCATCTAGCAGACTATTAGCAACATGCCTCAGGATAGAGGCAGATATTAGATATTCTCTAAGCTTTAGCCTTACAACAAGCTAACACAACTTAACTACTGAAATCTACTTTCTTCATATATAAAAGCCGACTATCAAAGTGGAGGAGATAGGTGTATAGATTTTTTTTTTGGCACTCCCTCTGCCCATCTGAAGAGATGGTAGAGATTCCCTTATGAAGCCGATCTTCAGCTGTCCTTATAGCTGATAGCTAGCCCCTCTCGAGAGATTTCGAAAAACTTTCCAGGTGGCCTGCTTACTAGTAGGGAGACAACCCAGAGCTCTCCAAGTTCCCGGTTCTATGGGGTATTAGCAAAAGTTGCTCGTTCAATGACTACAATAAATACCTGCGATGCAAGGCGACCATTGAATAGAGGTCAAGTCCTTACTGCCAGCCCCAACCTTGGCAAAAACTTTAAGCTACCTCTTCAAATCAAGGACGTTGGTCGTGGAATACCACTTCTAAAGAGTTAGGCGAGTACCCCTTTCTTGATCAGGAATGAGCTTTTCAACTTCTGCCATTTATCTAGTCATCTTTGAAGCTTTTAGTTGCCTTCTTTGTCTCATTGGGAGGATCGATAAAAAAGAGTCCCTTCTTTCCCACCCTTAAGCACAAAGGCATTCTACTTCCTATTCTCAATCAGACAGCTCAGACAGTCTTATCATTTCCATTTGAAGATGGATGGTTGCTACACATATAGATCCACTTGGGTATATCATCTCGATACAAAGTGAAATTCACTACCAGCTTTCATATCAAGGAGTCTTCCCCCATCTAACTTCCTTACTCTTTCACTATTCATATGCACCTACATCTGCAGCATCTTTCAAAAAGTAGTTGCTGAGTTTAGTTTCCTTATTTTTGCATGAGGCTCGAGGTTGAGTTCTACACTGATCCCTTCACATTTGAATGAGTGGCTCTTTATGCTTTAGGTTGAAGGATTAGTATCACCCTGAGGTTGACCCCACTTTGAAGGATGCTCTTTGAGGTATTTTTTAATAGCAATTCTAGGGGAAACTAATTCATTGATGGAGCCGAAGCCCTAGTTTCTTAATGATAGGAATAGCCATTCTGTTCCTTTAATCCCACCTTATCTGCTAAGCCTATCGAGTTGCCTGTGTGAGGCATATCAATTTCCTTCCGATCCCTAGACTCTTTCTTTCATAAAGCTTGGCAAAGGAGCATATACCAGAGTCAATCATTCTATAACTTTATGTGGGAATGTCGATCTCTAAAGATTCCATCTGACGCATGGATGGATAAGCCTGAAGCTAGTCCTTTTAGTTATGATGGATTGGATTCTACAAGAAAGGCTCTTATTTTCACTTTTGAGTAAGAGGCGAACCAACGTGTGAAGTCATGAAATGGAGAGGAGCGCAGATACTGGAGTTATAATGAGAGGGAGGGGTATGGTGCTTCCTTAGCCTAATCAGAGAAAGTAGTCATTTTGGTTCAGAGAACTCTGCTAGAAAACATAGTACTTGGATTGTGTGCTAGACTCCATCCAAAGACCACCTTGATGGTTAAGGAAGAGATTGAGTTGTTGCACAAGGCGAAATTCATCAGAGTGGTGTTGTATCCTCAGTGGGTAGCCATCATCATTCTAGTTATCGATAAGGATGGATGAGTCAGGGTGTGCATTTATATGAGAGATCTCAATAGAGCCTGCCCAAAATATGATTTTCCTCTTCCTCATATCGACGTCCTCATTAACAACACTATCAGATACGAGATGCTCCCCTTCATGGATGGGTTCTCTGGTTACCTATGCCTGGCTGAGAGTGACCAAGAGAAAATGACTACAATAAATACCTGCGATGCAAGGCGACCATTGAATAGAGGTCAAGTCCTTACTGCCAGCCCCAACCTTGGCAAAAACTTTAAGCTACCTCTTCAAATCAAGGACGCTGGTCGTGGAATACCACTTCTAAAGAGTTAGGCGAGTACCCCTTTCTTGATCAGGAATGAGCTTTTCAACTTCTGCCATTTATCTAGTCATCTTTGAAGCTTTTAGTTGCCTTCTTTGTCTCATTGGGAGGATCGATAAAAAAGAGCCCCTTCTTTCCCACCCTTAAGCACAAAGGCATTCTACTTCCTATTAGCAAAAGTTGCTCGTTCAATGACTACAATAAATACCTGCGATGCAAGGCGACCATTGAATAGAGGTCAAGTCCTTACTGCCAGCCCCAACCTTGGCAAAAACTTTAAGCTACCTCTTCAAATCAAGGACGCTGGTCGTGGAATACCACTTCTAAAGAGTTAGGCGAGTACCCCTTTCTTGATCAGGAATGAGCTTTTCAACTTCTGCCATTTATCTAGTCATCTTTGAAGCTTTTAGTTGCCTTCTTTGTCTCATTGGGAGGATCGATAAAAAAGAGTCCCTTCTTTCCCACCCTTAAGCACAAAGGCATTCTACTTCCTATTAGCAAAAGTTGCTCGTTCAATGACTACAATAAATACCTGCGATGCAAGGCGACCATTGAATAGAGGTCAAGTCCTTACTGCCAGCCCCAACCTTGGCAAAAACTTTAAGCTACCTCTTCAAATCAAGGACGCTGGTCGTGGAATACCACTTCTAAAGAGTTAGGCGAGTACCCCTTTCTTGATCAGGAATGAGCTTTTCAACTTCTGCCATTTATCTAGTCATCTTTGAAGCTTTTAGTTGCCTTCTTTGTCTCATTGGGAGGATCGATAAAAAAGAGTCCCTTCTTTCCCACCCTTAAGCACAAAGGCATTCTACTTCCTATTCTCAATCAGACAGCTCAGACAGTCTTATCATTTCCATTTGAAGATGGATGGTTGCTACACATATAGATCCACTTGGGTATATCATCTCGATACAAAGTGAAATTCACTACCAGCTTTCATATCAAGGAGTCTTCCCCCATCTAACTTCCTTACTCTTTCACTATTCATATGCACCTACATCTGCAGCATCTTTCAAAAAGTAGTTGCTGAGTTTAGTTTCCTTATTTTTGCATGAGGCTCGAGGTTGAGTTCTACACTGATCCCTTCACATTTGAATGAGTGGCTCTTTATGCTTTAGGTTGAAGGATTAGTATCACCCTGAGGTTGACCCCACTTTGAAGGATGCTCTTTGAGGTATTTTTTAATAGCAATTCTAGGGGAAACTAATTCATTGATGGAGCCGAAGCCCTAGTTTCTTAATGATAGGAATAGCCATTCTGTTCCTTTAATCCCACCTTATCTGCTAAGCCTATCGAGTTGCCTGTGTGAGGCATATCAATTTCCTTCCGATCCCTAGACTCTTTCTTTCATAAAGCTTGGCAAAGGAGCATATACCAGAGTCAATCATTCTATAACTTTATGTGGGAATGTCGATCTCTAAAGATTCCATCTGACGCATGGATGGATAAGCCTGAAGCTAGTCCTTTTAGTTATGATGGATTGGATTCTACAAGAAAGGCTCTTATTTTCACTTTTGAGTAAGAGGCGAACCAACGTGTGAAGTCATGAAATGGAGAGGAGCGCAGATACTGGAGTTATAATGAGAGGGAGGGGTATGGTGCTTCCTTAGCCTAATCAGAGAAAGTAGTCATTTTGGTTCAGAGAACTCTGCTAGAAAACATAGTACTTGGATTGTGTGCTAGACTCCATCCAAAGACCACCTTGATGGTTAAGGAAGAGATTGAGTTGTTGCACAAGGCGAAATTCATCAGAGTGGTGTTGTATCCTCAGTGGGTAGCCATCATCATTCTAGTTATCGATAAGGATGGATGAGTCAGGGTGTGCATTTATATGAGAGATCTCAATAGAGCCTGCCCAAAATATGATTTTCCTCTTCCTCATATCGACGTCCTCATTAACAACACTATCAGATACGAGATGCTCCCCTTCATGGATGGGTTCTCTGGTTACCTATGCCTGGCTGAGAGTGACCAAGAGAAAATGACTACAATAAATACCTGCGATGCAAGGCGACCATTGAATAGAGGTCAAGTCCTTACTGCCAGCCCCAACCTTGGCAAAAACTTTAAGCTACCTCTTCAAATCAAGGACGCTGGTCGTGGAATACCACTTCTAAAGAGTTAGGCGAGTACCCCTTTCTTGATCAGGAATGAGCTTTTCAACTTCTGCCATTTATCTAGTCATCTTTGAAGCTTTTAGTTGCCTTCTTTGTCTCATTGGGAGGATCGATAAAAAAGAGTCCCTTCTTTCCCACCCTTAAGCACAAAGGCATTCTACTTCCTATTAGCAAAAGTTGCTCGTTCAATGACTACAATAAATACCTGCGATGCAAGGCGACCATTGAATAGAGGTCAAGTCCTTACTGCCAGCCCCAACCTTGGCAAAAACTTTAAGCTACCTCTTCAAATCAAGGATGTTGGTCGTGGAATACCACTTCTAAAGAGTTAGGCGAGTACCCCTTTCTTGATCAGGAATGAGCTTTTCAACTTCTGCCAATTTTTAGTCATCTTTGAAGCTTTTAGTTGCCTTCTTTGTCTCATTGGGAGGATCGATAAAAAAGAGTCCCTTCTTTCCCACCCTTAAGCACAAAGGCATTCTACTTCCTATTAGCAAAAGTTGCTCGTTCAATGACTACATAAATACCTGCGATGCAAGGCGACCATTGAATAGAGGTCAAGTCCTTACTGCCAGCCCCAACCTTGTCAAAAACTTTAAGCTACCTCTTCAAATCAAGGACGCTGGTCGTGGAATACCACTTCTAAAGAGTTAGGCGAGTACCCCTTTCTTGATCAGGAATGAGCTTTTCAACTTCTGCCATTTATCTAGTCATCTTTGAAGCTTTTAGTTGCCTTCTTTGTCTCATTGGGAGGATCGATAAAAAAGAGTCCCTTCTTTCCCACCCTTAAGCACAAAGGCATTCTACTTCCTATTCTCAATCAGACAGCTCAGACAGTCTTATCATTTCCATTTGAAGATGGATGGTTGCTACACATATAGATCCACTTGGGTATATCATCTCGATACAAAGTGAAATTCACTACCAGCTTTCATATCAAGGAGTCTTCCCCCATCTAACTTCCTTACTCTTTCACTATTCATATGCACCTACATCTGCAGCATCTTTCAAAAAGTAGTTGCTGAGTTTAGTTTCCTTATTTTTGCATGAGGCTCGAGGTTGAGTTCTACACTGATCCCTTCACATTTGAATGAGTGGCTCTTTATGCTTTAGGTTGAAGGATTAGTATCACCCTGAGGTTGACCCCACTTTGAAGGATGCTCTTTGAGGTATTTTTTAATAGCAATTCTAGGGGAAACTAATTCATTGATGGAGCCGAAGCCCTAGTTTCTTAATGATAGGAATAGCCATTCTGTTCCTTTAATCCCACCTTATCTGCTAAGCCTATCGAGTTGCCTGTGTGAGGCATATCAATTTCCTTCCGATCCCTAGACTCTTTCTTTCATAAAGCTTGGCAAAGGAGCATATACCAGAGTCAATCATTCTATAACTTTATGTGGGAATGTCGATCTCTAAAGATTCCATCTGACGCATGGATGGATAAGCCTGAAGCTAGTCCTTTTAGTTATGATGGATTGGATTCTACAAGAAAGGCTCTTATTTTCACTTTTGAGTAAGAGGCGAACCAACGTGTGAAGTCATGAAATGGAGAGGAGCGCAGATACTGGAGTTATAATGAGAGGGAGGGGTATGGTGCTTCCTTAGCCTAATCAGAGAAAGTAGTCATTTTGGTTCAGAGAACTCTGCTAGAAAACATAGTACTTGGATTGTGTGCTAGACTCCATCCAAAGACCACCTTGATGGTTAAGGAAGAGATTGAGTTGTTGCACAAGGCGAAATTCATCAGAGTGGTGTTGTATCCTCAGTGGGTAGCCATCATCATTCTAGTTATCGATAAGGATGGATGAGTCAGGGTGTGCATTTATATGAGAGATCTCAATAGAGCCTGCCCAAAATATGATTTTCCTCTTCCTCATATCGACGTCCTCATTAACAACACTATCAGATACGAGATGCTCCCCTTCATGGATGGGTTCTCTGGTTACCTATGCCTGGCTGAGAGTGACCAAGAGAAAATGACACCTTGGGGCACCTACTGTTATGTCATCATGCCTTTTAGACTGAAGAATGCTAGAGCCACCTATGATGCATGTGTACATGGAGGTGTACGTAGATGACATCTTAGTGAAATCCAATACTAGGTCCTTAGGAAGGTTCTACAGTGCGCTAGAGAGCACAACCTTAAGATAAACCCTAAGAAGTGTGTCTTTGGTGTGTCCTTCGGAAAACTTTTAGGTTTCATTGTCAGTAAACGAGGGATAGAGGTGGATCCCCATAAGGCTAGGGCGATTGCTGAAATGCCTCCCCCAAGAAATATCAAAGAACTTGGAGGTTTAATTTAATTAGATGGCTGCAGTTCATTAGAAGGTTCATTTCTCAGTACTCCCAATGCTGTCGACCCTTCTATGAACTATTAAAAGGAGGCAAAAAATTGGAATGGAATATTAGATGCCAACAAGCCTTCGATGATCTGAAAGCCTATCCCCTTAACCCTTTGAACTTGCTTCCTTGGTAGAATAATGCCTCCAAAGGAGGGCATAGTCTTAGTCCTTAAGACTTGCTCCTTAGGATTGAGGATACGAACTGGCTGCTCCACATAGGTAAAATCTGACTATACCACCTTTGGTGTATAGTCAATCTCATGCGATGAATTTGACACATACTTGTGAAGCATCAAAACATGAAATACATCATGAACTCCGGATAATGTAGGTGGTAATGCCAATCTATAAGCCACCTCCCCAACTCTATAAGAAATATTGAATGGCTCGATATAACATGGACTTAGCTAAGACCCTCAAAAAACACATGATCTCCAACCTCAAATATCAACTCACATCTTGGTGTATCAGCATAACTCTTTTGTCTACTTTAAGCTGTAAGCAGACGTCGCCTAATCAAACCAATCTTCGTTGTGCACTGCTGGACAATCTCAGGTCCAATCATCCTTCTCTCACCAATGTCCTCCCAACATAAAGGTGATCCGCAAGGATGATTCAACATTCCACTTGTGACTCTCGCCAGGGAGTGCCTTCCCTTGCCAAAGTTGAGGAGAAGCCCTCCTAAACAACCAGTCAAGCATTCACCATTGGTGAGGAGCTTAGCTTCAGTAAGGTCTTCTTTTGTGCCCATCTTGCTTATCTTCTTTAAAGAATTTCTGAGTGCATCATTTTTCATTTTTTTTCTCTATGTGCTTTTTGCAATCTAGCAACTTCTCATTTACGCTCATTAATGTAATTTAGCTTAGCGCCCTACCCAAGCCCACCTCCTTAGCCCTTGCTTCTATCATCCTGACATGGATCTTGGTTTCCTCGACAAGGTAGTGTGAGCAACATGCTAAGATAGATCTAGAGGTTTGTCATGCCAGGGTAGCACTCCCAATGTGAGGAAAGAACACAAGACCATACAGACTGGACAACACATCTTGATCAGTATAGAGCCAACAAAATCCTCTTTTGAGTAAAATTTTGTCAGGTCTTCAAAATACTTAATTCCATCAAAGAAAGTCCCTCACACAGATTGCTTTGAATGTGTAAATCAATCATTTCTCCTTGAGAATCCAACATTAATCCTCTCATACCCACCTAATGGCCTACCCATTACCTTCCAGAATGGGGGATCTTCGTTGGCAACAACAACGATAGTTGTTGTGGAACTACTGGGCCAGGAGAGGACAACCTCTTGTTCCTACTCCTCTTTCTTGGCTTCAGGGATAGAGGTCCTATGGTAGGTAACAACAAGCACAAGCACTTGATAGAAGGGGACTAGCACTTCTACTCTGGAATCGAGGAGCCATTTGCAGCGAGAAGCAAGGGATGTCATGAACAGTGGGAGGTCACGTCACAAAGAATTGACCTCTTTCTAAAAATAGAGTGATCCTATTCCTTCTATAGAGGATATAGATTTTTTTCCTCATAGCTTTCGTCTTTCTAAGGTGACTCAATCCATTGGGGTGGGACTTGCTAGCATAATGCACGCTGGAATGTGGAAATTTAAGATCTCATGAACGAATGACTTTTTTTTGTGGACAAACTTTCTGGTCAGGCCTATGGACGGATCCTTTTAGATCTATGGGTTGGCCATTCATATGAGCATATAGGGAATCTATACTTGAGTGTTTGACTTGGCCCTTGATTGGTGCAGTGAGAAATCATTCTTGATGGGCCTAAAACTTCACCGAGCTGACTATCATCCCTTTTCACTGCATATTTTATTTATAAAGAAAATGATTATAGGATCTAATTTTCTTTCTATGGTGAATTGGTCATTCCATACCTTCTACCTATCTTATGTGTGTGGAACCAAGTCTTTTTTGGTTCCACCTTAACTGAAGTAGGTAGGGCTGGGCGAGAAAGGGTCCCCTCTTGCGTACCTAATAGTAAGCGGGCCTTTGATTCCATCGGGGTCTTATGGTCTCTAAGAGGGGGTAGAACTACCTAACTAAAGAAGAATAGTGCTCTTTCTAAGAGTAGGTATGGAGAGCTTTCTGTAGGGAAACTTGCAAGTCAAGTTTGGGGGGAGGCGGGTGTTGACCCAACCTTATGAGTATTTGGACTATAATTGTTTCGATGAACAATCACTCACTTTTGACAGTCATATGATTCCAGAAGATGATCCAGAATTGGGTCTATCACATTTATTAGAAGTGGACAATATACTAGTTGTACCAGCCAAAACTCATCTACATATGATGATTGTAACACCTGCTGATGTACCTCATAATTGGGCTATACCTTCCTCAGGTGTCAAATGTGATGTTGTACCTAGTCGTTCAAATCAGACCTCCATTTTAGTACAACACAAAGGAGTTTATTATGGCTAGTGCAGTGAGATTCATGGAACTAATCATGCCTCTACATGTGTTCGCCCACTCTGGCTCAGCCGCATAGCCCGGGGTCGGGGTGTGAACCACACGAAAAGCAAGCTATAACAGCGAGTGGCTGGAGCAATAGGGAGCCGAGGAGAAAGGTGGTAAATAAGATAGAAGAAGGGGCCAAGTTCTCGGTAGAGCAAAGGAGACAGTTAGGATAACAAACTTGAATTATGGAGCTCAAGCGGCCGACAGGCAAGTGGTTAGTGGCAAATAGCACCCTAGTGGATGGCATCCCTCTCTGCGGCTAGCACTCAAGGAACCATGGGGCACTCCATACAGAGCAAGCAAGTCTTAAGGATGAGACATCTGCACAAGGACCTCAATTCTCGTTAGGAGGTCGAACAAGGACCTATAGAAGTCAGGGCTACCCCATCCCCATGGCAAGGCAACAGTGTCCTGAGGGAGGAGTTGAGAGGCCTTATAGCAGTAGTAGCACAGACCTATTTTTCATTCTAGGCCATGCGAAGGGGGCCAATCCAAGATCATATAGTTATTAAAAAAAAAAGACAACCAAAAGCTCTCAATGGCCTCTTTTTGAGTTATTCTAGCTTCTTCATTTTTCATGCCGCAGTGAATGAACAAAACTATCTCACGGAAGGAGAAGGACCTACTATGGCAGAGACTACTTATCCTCTTCTTGTTCCTAGCTGTCTATTATGAGTCCGTGAAGTCTGGAATCACCAATATGAGGGATCCCTCAAAATAGAGAAGGATGGGCAGGGCTTTCGCAAGAGCCTCCCCCTCTCCTAGTCAATATAGATGGGAAGGGGATCAACATAACTAGCCTCTTTTTATGTATGTGCACCTTTGTTTTAGTGTGGGGCCACCCTCCCTCCTACTAATCTGGCCATTTTTTAATGTTTCTTTCCTACCCAAACTTCTACTTGCAATTCTCAGCCCGACGCTCTGCCTAGTTATGTACATGTTCCGACTCGCCAGTCATTATAGATCTAGTTGCATGGCGATGGTGAGGCGAAGGGGGAAGCAAGTACTTCACTTCGTAGACTAAACTAGTCGCTTCTTAGAAGCTTAACGAAGGCTGACCACTACATAGAGACAACTACCACGATAGTAGAGAGGTAGAATCAAAGAGCTTAGTGTGAAATGCTCAAGAAATAAGTAGAGAAGGGGTTGTGCACCCTCCGCCCCTTCGGTTCGGTATGGACATTTGGAAAAAGTGAGATAAATGGAAGAGTAGCGTGCTAGCACAGCTCACTTTGCTTTTTGATGCTCTGCTTGCAGCTTCACTTCCAAGCCAACAAACTCCAACATCAAAGCTGAAGTGCCTTAGCCCTGTAGTTTTGAAGTTTTGCTTCAAAAGAAGGCGCGCCAAAGCAACTAAGTACTAGCACTCACTTTGTCGAAGTCTAGGCATAGCAATAGCAAATGGCCAACTTATAGCCCTCTTTTTTTCTTATTTAGGCACTACTGAATGAAATTTACTACTCAAGTACCAAAGGTCCATTTTTTACCTTTTTAAAAATGGTTTCAAAACTAATTGTGGGTAATTCCATGTGTTCATTTAGGTTGAGTATTTGTTGGGGCCATATGAGTCAAGGGTGGGTGTAGTGGTAGTTCATTCCCCCCTGACTAAGGAAGGGAAGGTAAAGGCAATTGAAAAGCATTCTTTCTCAGAAAAACCATCTTGATTGATAGTTAGAGGTGACCAGAAAGAAGATCCATTTTGTAGTATGACCCATCCTTTCATTATCTTCAAAGCAAAGTGTATTGCATATTAGAACTCATTAAAGCCCAACATTAAGAGTTAGGTGAGATGATCGAGAGGCAAAAGCGTAGTGAGCTTACTTCAACCTGCCAGATAGTCTGCATAAAATGTCCCGTTAAAAGGACTCTTCTTCATCAAAAGATTTTTCATTCCTTTTTCTATTGGTGAGTAGTGGTACATACTCGGGTGACTAGATGAAGGTAGGGCGTATGCCCGATTGGTGATCGAGACCGTAGGCTAGAGGACCGGCCTTATTGGTATTAGTGTGGCGTGGGTGGTCCAAGTGAGTGCCAACTTGGAGTTCTGACAAATATGAGTGGGAAGCCCTATGGCGAGAGGATACTTGAAGGGGTGGACTTAGTCCAGGGAATCTTATTCTATTAAGAAAGCACTATGATTAGGATTGTGCACTTATCTGATGGTAGTGTGGGATCGCTATCTTATCTCGATATGTCCACTATCATAGAATACAACGTTTAGAAGCTCTACACAACTTATTGATTGATTTCTCTCTCTTTAACAAATGGACAGGGAAGGCCTATCTCATTCCTGCATCTTGATCTGGTCTTTCCTATCCAAATCCAAATAATGACAGACATCTCTATTGATGGTTCGAACCTTTTGATAAATGAAATGGAATAAACCCGTATATCCGGGTAGAATATGTAGTAGAATTAGAATAGAAAGGGAAGGGGCTGGCCAAGGAAACATAGTTTCAAATAAGTAGAGTTGACTGGAAGAAAAGAAAATCTAGTTGTAGGTGGGGAGTTTCTATATTTATAACCCACTCCTAACATATCGAAAATGAGGTTCTATTGCAACAAAATAACATTCCCTCTTATGTATTTGAGGGTAGATGATGTTGCAGCTCCTATCACACCTGCTCTAAATCATATATGAATTGACTATTCTAGTAACCTCCAACTAGCCCACTTGAGGTTGTCAACCAGCCATTCACACAAAAAAAATCCTCTCTTGTCGATCATAAAGAGCATAGACCAATAAAGTTCCCTCCAACTGGTATAGTAACCCATAGACCAATTATGGTCTTCTTTACTATTCACCACTTCATCTTTGAGGCCCCAATAAATCCCTTCTTTTTTATGTGTGCTAACTCTGTCAAAGCCCCTTTATCAGTCTCCCGAATGAGCTTGAAGAAAAGAAGAGTTGGATGGGTTCGCTCTAGCATGCAATCCTTGGCTTGGAGATAGACCCAATCCTCTACTTTATAGTGTTAGTGCCTTAACCTTAACAAGGCCCTACCCCTATGGATCCATTCTTTCAAACTATGAATCAAAAAACCATTCCCATTTAACATTCATCAACTGCATTCGCTTACCAATAAAGCTCCACTTGCAACCGAAAAAGTAGATGCTTGAGCAGCAACTCGATAATCCATAGATGTAGAAGTATCAGCCAAATGAAGGTAGTCAATACCACAGGGAAATCCACTAAATCCATCTATTCAAAAAGTATCAAAATAAGAAATGCTATATCCTCGCCTTGAATAAGTAACAACTAGGGTGTAGGGCAGTTCTATAACATATTCAAGAGCATCCATAGAATGGATCAGAGTAAGAAACGTAAATGAAATATTTTTATGAACCAATAAAGAAGACCAACGCGGGTAGCTCGATTGATCATCAAAACTATTTTAGCCCAGTTCCTTATCCTTCAAGTTCAAGTGGAACCCCATAAAGTGGATCCGACAATGGAATCAGTAGCTACCAAGAACTATTCTTTCTCCCTCCCCTACTACCAAAAAGTTATGAAAAGCCTTTATAAGCTTAAAAGTCTTCACCTTAGAGTCTTGATATGATATGAAAAAGGAGGTGAATAAGCATAAAAGGGTAACACCCTACGGCCCTGCCCGGTTGATTCAGTTGAAAAAGCCTTTCATTTGCAAGATTAGCTACTTCTAGGCAAACCTCCTGGCTGTCTCTGTACCCCTATCTTCTTTATCACTAAGCAGTCATTTAGGGGCCAACGTTGGTGATCCGGGCTGTTTCCATCTCAACAATGAAGCTTATACCCCATCTCTATTCTTGTATATCCAAATTGTATATCCAACGCTTTATCCCCTCCTGGAGGAAATATTGATATACTGTACATTGAAGTCAAAGCAAAGCATTGGCAGAAGGAATTCCAAGTAATAGAGGACTAAAGCTGCACATGCTTCTGTAAGCTAAAAAGAATCAAAGGCAGAATGCTCAATCAATAGGGGTGAGCTAGTCTGTTACTGAGTTACTTGTAGGTATTCCCTCCCCCATTCAGATGACTGCAACTGATCCAATGATTCATCATGGTTAATGCAATGCTATGTCCAAGAGAATCGATCAGGGAATGACCAACAAGGATCCTTCTCAACCTAGGCCTTCGACTACTCCTCCATTGGCTCCTGCTATAAACCCTATAGTGAATCCTATTGCCGATGGGAATTCAGAAACTTAAGCTAGCTCTTCTATGCCTAGGCCTCCTGTGCATGGGCAGGGAAGAACGTCTACTACAAATCCCAATAACCCAACTTGCTATGCATGCTATAAATGAGAATCATCATGGTGCTAATGTTGACTTGCAAGAGGGGCAGCTTGTGAGCAGGGCTACTGCACGAAGAAGGGAGTCACTAAGATTGGGTGCAATGGGAGATATCAGAGCAAAAGCTATCTCTTATCCACCCAGTCGATTCCATTATACCGATCAAAACTATAAAGAAGTTGTGCAAAAGGAAGGAAGACCTCGAGCTAGCTCAGTTAAAATTTTCTTTTTCATGTTTCCCCCTCCCCCTCCTAAAGTTAGGAAATGCAGGATGCTAAAGAGATTGCTATGACACTAATTCAGTTAAACAAAGCCCGAAGCTAGAATTCCAAAAAGGATGCGTCTCTCTTTTTCTCTAGATCTTAGTAGGACCTTTCTTCCTTCTCTCCAGCTAGTTTTAAAGGGGCATAGAAGCTCAAGTTCAAGGGTCAAAATTTGATTAGACAAGAGGAAAGATCCACGGGAACTTTACAACGTTCACACTTTTTAGGCTAAAGGACTGGAATCAAGAGTTCAACCCCTTCATAGAATAAAGCTTTCGGGACTGCCTTTCCTAAACTAAATGTCTTCCACTTGAGATAAGCAACTTGACATTTAGTACGATACCAGGTTTGGCAATAGAAGAGCAGGCAAATCCAATACCAATAACAACATTCATTTTTGAAAGAATCCTAGCCGAAATACCCTTATCCTTTGAATTTGAATAGGACATGTATGTGAGAGTAATACTTGTAACAAGACTAAGAGCGAGACTTTTCACTCTCAAAATGAAGCTGTCTAGAACACTCACTTTATTGGGCAGAAACCTAAATAGGTCACTACCAGTAACTGGAAAGATGAAAGACTACAATACAAGCTAAACCTGTAATAACATAACGACGTCAATGGAATTTCCTTTATAGCTTTTATCATATTATACTATCATTTTTATCTCACACTCAGTCATAGGATAGGCTTTGGGGGTGTCGCGGGCTATGGGGAATACGAACATTGCCTCGTACACAGATACAGACTTCGCCCTTGCTTTGGGAAGAGGCAAGCATCAAAAATTGAAATGGCGGCTGGCTAGAAAAGGATATGAAAGTCAGACTATCGCACTTTCTTTTATTAAGAACCCTGACTGGCGTAATGGATTTCTGTTAACCAATATGGCTGGAGCATTGATAAGAAGTCTTGGTGGCCGTGGATTACAAATGTAAAACCCCTCCCTTTCATCCTTGGCTTTTCTAATGTAACGCTAAAGGATCGGCCACCCCTTACCTACATTTCTTACTTGTAATGAAGATTCATAATATAATATAGGGATTTGCATAGTTGGAGTATGACTTTCCCCGCAATGGATGAAAGGGAAGAAAAAAGAACTACTATTGCTCATCAAAGGAGGAAGAGGAATATTCTCATATTGACCCGCTTTACTAATTGAATGCCTTATCTATTCCTTGGGCCAAAAATACTATAAGGATGTATGTGGGTGTTGTACATAATTGCTTATTGACTTTTTTTGTACTCTTTGCGAGAAAAAGACAACCGTACTGTCAGAACAAAACTAACTACTATAGCGGATCATAGACAATAAGAAGGTATGATTGTCATGGTCAATAGACAAGAGAACAGCTAGCCAATGTTAGATGCAAGAGCAGATAGCGAAAGTGGTTCTCTCTTCTTCGACGACCAAGAGCTGGGTTTCTCTATGACCTACCAATCGCCAACTGAACGAGTACAGGCAATGCAAATGGAAACAATCTTCTTTCTTTCCAAAGCCAATTCTGAAAATATCAATTGAGCGAAGCCCTTTATGGTATCAAAGAGGCACTAGTTGTCACCTAGCTTCCTCTGCACCCGAACCCACAAGAGAAGGAATTCCTTGTGATCTACGACCTTCCACAAGTGCCATCACCCATAGCCAAAGATAGCAAGAGCTAGAATGGTTAGAAGGAACTACTGCTTGTTTGAGTCAAATGGAAAGATTCTCTATGACCTAATAGACTGAAATAGGGCATACGAAAAGGAAGTTTTCTATGCAAGCTTGAACGAAACTGAAAACGCGGTTTCTCTTTTCACTACCACTTTCCCTAAACTAGCTAAACTCACTTACCAAACTATCCATAACCCGCAAGACTCAACTTGGCGCCTAGCTTACCATAACTCCAAAAGAAATGAAATGTCAATAAAATAAAAAGGAGTCCTTTTTTTATGTCTCATTACTGAGGACCTCGTTTCAAAAAAATACGCCATCTGGGGGCTTTACCAGGACTAACTAGTAAAAAGCCTAGATCTGGAAGTGATCTTAAAAACCAATCGTGTTCTGGGAAAAGATCACAATATCATATTCGTCTTGAAGAAAAATAGAAATTGCGTTTTCATTATGGTTTGATAGAATGACAATTACTTAGATATGTACATATCGCTGGAAAAGCCAAAGGGTCAACAGGTCAAGTTTTATTACAACTACTTGAGATGCGTTTGGATAACATCCTTTTTCGATTGGGTATGGCTTCGACTATTCCTGGAGCCAGGCAATTAGTTAATCATAGACATATTTTAGTTAATAATCGTATAGTGGATATACCAAGTTATCATTGCAACCCCAGAGATATTATTACTATGAAGAATAAACAAAGATCGAAAGCTCTGATTCAAAATTCTATTAAATCGCCCCCCCATGAAGAATTGCCAAAACATTTGACTATTGACTTATTCCAATATAAAGGATTAGTAAATCAAATAATAGATAGTAAATCGATCGGTTTGAAAATAAATGAGTTGTTAGTCGTAGAATATTGTTCCTATTAAACTTGAACCTAACAAAATAACAAGGAAAGGTTCAGACAATTTCATGCCCCCCCCCCAACCCCCCCTCCTTTTTGCGTTGAAGTCAAATATAAATCTAAGAGTTCATTTTCCCATTTATGTATTACAAATGAATCAAGGAGCTGTATTAGGAGTCGGAAGAGACCCTGGATTCACTCCTCAATAGCATGCAAGGCTCCTTCACTTTGCCACGGGCACCCTCTTTTGCTGCAAAGGGGAGTTCTTGTTGATCCTTTTTAATGGATCTCACCAAATATGGAAATGGTTCAGCAAATTAATCCAGTGAGCTATCTGGCTTTAGCTCTTGGATTGGACATGAGTTCGTTCGTTCTTGAGTTCAAACTCCCACCATTTTGTAGAATTGCTATGCTTACTAACAAATATAAATAATCAGTGTGGGTTTCTATTTGGTGTTCTTTTTTGAAGTTATCTCTACTTTTAGAGGTTTACTTGTGGTTTTGTCTTTTCCTATTGCATATGGTTATCACCATCTTCAGATCAATAAGTCTTCAAGCCTCCACTTATTACCTGGATAAGTAAGTTTCATCAGCAATTTATACTTAATATAAGCACTAGCTGATAGATGATCTAATAAAAAATTTTGGGAGATTTAGAAATCAATAACAAGGATTTAAATTTTTCTTGCAAAAATAAAACATAGTCTTATTTAGCCAATGTATTATCCTTTTTGTTCTAGAAAAAGAATGCAACATATTGACATGTCTTCATTTTGTCTTTTTAAGTATCCTTGATAATACTTTATATTATTTAGGAGATTTTATAATTTCCATGCTTTGATGTTATTTTCAGGTTTTTAAGTGTTCACTTTCCTATGAAATCGGTTGAAGATGTGATTTTGACATGCAAAATAACTGGAGCATTTCCAAGGCTCCAAGGCCAATAGGTTTGACACTGATCACAAGCCTGATGTTCTATTAATGTATGCTCCCTTTTTTATGTGTTTGTCATGAATTCTTCAATGTGATTTCTTGAGATTGATAACTACAGTTTGGACAAATTTTATGACCTTATACAAATGCCTATTTTTTTTCCTTGTGAGTTTATCCTGACATGGTTTGGTACATGCTGCGTGTGTGCTGATGGAATAAGTAGGCCTACAACCTATTTGTATAAACAATTCTTATTTGATTTTGATGTTACCCTTCAAACTAGTTGAAATTTTAATAATTATTTCACCAATTATGCTAGGAATTCAATTTTTTGAGTCTTTTCATTTTTCATATTGAATAGGGGCATGGTCGACTCATGAGGTTATGTATCATTGTGACAAAATTTTGAGTATCTGATATGTATTTGTTGCTTTTCATTGTTTTACTCACCATCAAATTTGCCAAGTCATTATGATCAAGAGATGGTTGTGTTTATTGTTAATTTTTTTAGATCCTAAATAGGAAAAAATAGTATATAGATTTTAAACTCTAGAAAACATTTTAACATTAAACATCTAGAAGAGGCAACTACTACAATTTGAAATCTGTTCTGATTTTCGAACGATTGTATAATTTAATATAGACTATGTCTACCCATTCAAGTTCTTCAACAATTATGTTTATGCACAAGAATGGGTCCCCGCTTTCTGACCTATAGCTCTTGCTAAATTAGGTATGAGATGCTTGGGTCACCTTACAATTTGAGCATGTTGCCCATGTAATCCTTTGTCTGATGATGTTGCTCTGCAAATTGGAACATATGTCAATCAATTTTATAATGATGGCTCATGGGGAGGAGTGGTAATTGGAGTAGATGATTTAATTTAGAAGTCTATTTTCAGGTACTTATATTTTTTTTTATGCCAATGATGAGGTTCCACGTAGTACTTTTGATCAAAAGATCAATCTGTTTAATTTGTGCCCTTCACTAGATGAGAAAATGTGCCATACTCTACGACATTAACAAACCTATGAAAATCAAGGAATGATGGAAGGGAATAAAGATCAAGAAAAAGAAAATCAGAATGAAATAAAGAAGAAAAAATATAAGTGAATATAAATAAATTAGGTAGATTGAGTAGAACATAGAAGAGTCTAGATTTCAAATGAAAAAATTCAAACTTGAAAGGATCTTTTATTATTTGTGAAGAATGAGAATGAGGGACAAGGGGATTGATCAAGAAAGATCTCTTGCTCCTATTACTTATTCCTATTATCTTATAAAATAATATTGTGTTCTAGGATACTTTGTTAGAATAGCCAAGTATCTTGCATATGACACCAAATGAAAAGAGTGGTTGAAAATAGAAGAAAATTGAATGTTATGAGTTGTGCATTACACTGGTTTTTTTTTTATCAAGGTGCATTATAACTTTGAGATGAGTTGAAAACCATGCTCTTGGATATCATTACTAGCCTTCACCAAGAAAGAAGAAAAGTAGCTGTGAAGTATTATATAGCTTCTTTGCATCGTATTTTTTAAATAAATAATCTACATAGCTTGTAAATTGAATGGGATCTCATAGAATCTTCATTTCATTGAGTTTAATAGTTGGTAACCCAAAAATAACAGCATTTTTATTGACTTATCCATATAATTATCACCACTTTTGAGATAAACAAGTTTTCAAACCTTCACTTATTGTTTGTATAAATTTCACTAGTAATTTCTACTTAAAAAGCACTAGCTGGTAGATGATCTATTAACAAATTTAGATGTCAATAACAAGAATTTAATATTTTTTTTGCAAAAATAAAACATAGACATATCATTCATAATAAAATCTTATTTTGTTTAGGAGATTATATAATTTTGATACTTCAATGCTATTTTTAAATTTTCATGTGGTTCACTTCCCTTCGGTATCATCTGAAAATATGATTTTTATATAAAAATAATTTTTAAGGATTTTTGTGGACTAGCTCCATGATCAATGGGTTGACATTGATCTCAAGCCTAATGTTTTATTTTAGATTTTGTATCTGCAACCAGAGTTGGGAAAAATTTGTCATTGGGTTACCTTATTTCTCTTTACCCAAGGAGGCTTAATTTGGTAGTTTTATAATGCCATGTTGTGACTGTATGCAGTTCAAATGGAGATGGTACATGGCAGTTGGGGTAGGGTTAGAATTCTATCTTGTGTGGTGTGTGCTTTTTCATTTGCATGCTCAGGTATGTTCCATGTGTGTATGTGTTGTAAGAGCATGTGCGTGGGTTTGCTTGTTTGCTTGCGTATTGGTTGCACATGTGTGTACATGTGCATTTATGGTATCAGTCTTGCAAGGCTTAGGGTGCAATTTAAGGCTCTATGATGATGTAGAGCATATGCTGAACTGCTCGTCTTGTAGGTCATTTTATATATTTTTATGCCTGAGCAAAACATAATTCATTGCATTTAGTAGTTGGTAATCTAAAAATGACACACTACTTTTTTATTGACTTCTGTATATAATTATGGCCACCTTTAGATAAAATTTTTTTCCAAATCTCTTTACTTGGATAAGTTTCACTAGTAATTTCTACTTAAGAAGCTTATCTCATAGATGATCTGTTAGCAAATTTTGGGTAATTTAGTGTAGTGAATAACAAAAATTTAATTTTTTTTCTTGCAAAAATAAAATATAGGCATATCTAGCCAATGATTTTTTTTACATGTTGCCCATCTGCATTTTTCATTTGTTCGGTATTCTTGACAAAACCTTATTTTATTTAGGAGATTATATGATTTCCATCCTTCAATGTTATTTTCAAATTCTCAAGTGGTTCACTTCCTTTCGATATGATTTGAAGGTGTGATTTTTACATGAAAAATGACTCAGGTGTGTGCTTGTTTATTTGCATGCTCTGGTGTGTTCCATGTGTGGATGTGTTGTAAGAGCATGTGCATGTTAGTTTGGTTGTGGGTTTGCGTGCGTACGTTTGCTTATTTGCTTGCGTATCAATCTTGCGAGGCTTTGGATGCAGTTTAAGGCTCTCTAACATTGCAGAGCATGGGCTTAACTGCCCTTCTTGTTAGTCTTGTTATATACTTTTGTGCCTAAGCAAAAAATATTTTATTGCATTTAAGTAGTTTATAATCTAAACATAAGGCACTATTTTTTATTGACTTATGCATATAGCTATCACCACCTTCAGATAAGTTTTCAAGTCTCCATCATTAACTGGATAAGTTTCACTAGTAATTTTTATTTAATAAGAACTAACTGGTAGATAATCTATTAGCAAATTTTGGGTAATTTAGATGTCAATAACAAGAATTTAATTTTTTTTTTCTTGAAAAATAAAGTATAGACATATCTAGCAAATAACCTTTTGTACATGTTGCCCATCATGTTGTCTTCATTTTATGTGTTTGTGTACTCCTAATAAAACCTTGTTTTGTTGATTATATGATTTCCATACTGTAATGTTATTTTTAAATTCTCAAGTGATTCACTTTCCTTTGATATCATTTGAAGGTGTGATTTTTCCATGAAAAATGACTTTTAAGGATTTTTGAGGACTAGCTCTGGGATCAATGGGTTGATATTGACCCCCCAAGCATGATGTTTTATTTTATATTCCATATCTGCAACCAAAGCTAGGAAAATCTATCATTGGGTAGTCTTATTCCTCTTTGTCGAATGTTATTGAATTTGGTAGTTTTATAACGTCATGTTGTGACTGCATACAGTTCGAATGGAGATGGTGCATGGCAATTGGAGTAAGGTTTAAGTTATCTTCTTTGTAATGTGTCCTTGTTCATTTGCATGCTCAGGTGTGTTGTGTGTTGTAAGAGCATGTGCATGTTATTTTGGTTGTTGGTTCATGTATGTGGGTTTGCTTGTTTGCTTGCATATTGGTTGGAGCATGTGTGTACATGTGCATTTTGGGTATCAATCTCATGAGGCTTCAGGTGCAATTTAAAGTTCTCTGATATTATAGAGCATGGGTTGGACTACTCTTCTCGTAGGGCCTTTTATATAGTTTTTGGCCTAAGAATAACATAATTCATTGCATTTAGTATTCAGTAATCTAAAATTAAGACACCATTTTTTTTATTGATTTCTGCATATGATTCTCACTACCTACGGATAAATAAGTTTCCAAGCATCCTTAAGTGGATAAGGTTCACTAGCAATTTCTATTTAATAAGCACTAGTTGGTAGATGATCTATTAGCAAATTTTGGGTGATTTAGATGTTAATAACAAGAAATTTTTTTCGTAAAAATAAAATATAGAAATATGTAGCCGTTGACTTTTTTTACATGTTTGCCATCATGTTGTGTTGATTTTATTTGTTCCAGTATTCGTGATAAAACCTTATTTTGTTTAGGAGATTATATGATTTGCATGCTTCAACGTTATTTTCAAATTCCCAAGTGATTCACTTTTCTTTGATATCATATGAAGCTTCGTGTCATTTTTAAATAAGAAATGACTTTCAAGGATTTGTGACGAGCTCCAGGGCCAACAGGTTGACATTGATCCCAAGTTTGACATTTTACTTCATATTCCACATCTGCAACTGGAGTTGGGAAAAATTTGTCATTAGATAATCTCCTTGCTCTTTTGTCCAAGGGGGTAGATTTTGGTAGTTTTGTAATGTCAAGCTGCGACAACATGCAATTCAAATGGAGATGTGGTGCATGGTCGTTGGAGTAGGATTTAAATTTTCTTTTGTGTATTATGTGCTTGTTCATCAGCATGCTCAAGTGTGTTCCGCATGTGGATGTGTGGTAAGAGTATGTGCTTGTTATTTTATTTGTGGGTTTGTGTGTGAGGATTTTCTTATTTGCTTGCATATTGGTTGGAGCATGTGTGCACATGTGTATCCAGGGTTTAAAATTTTAGCCAAAACTAAAATATTTTAGTTTCAGCCTGTGCTGAGCCATTTCGCCTAAATACATTTTGATTCTAGGGTTAAGATTTTGCATCGATCAACGGCAACGAGCATAGTGAGATTATGCAGAGCAGTAGAAGCGGAGCAGCAAGCAGCGCGGGAGCAAAACCGGTGGAGTAGCGAGCGGCATGCAAAGCAGTAGTAGTGGAGCAGCGAGAAAAAGCGGAGTAGAAGCAACGAGCAACGAGCAACGACAGAGGAGTGAGCAACGACAGAGAAGAAGTAAACGAACAGCTAGCGGCGGCAGAGTAGTAAGTAGCGACAAAGCAAAAGTAGTGAGCAATGGTGGAGTAGAAGCAACGAGCAACGAGCAGCGAGTCTCTAGTCCAATAAGGTACTACCATCCTTTCTTCTGCCTTCATTGCAAGCATGAAGGATTTCTTTGCTTCTCTGTTTTTGAGTAGCGACGGAGCAGTGAGCAACGGTGGAACGAAAGCAATGAGCAACGGCAGAACAGTGATCGGCGGTGGAGCAAGTACATCCTTCTGGAGGCAGAGCGAGTACATCCTTCTAGAGGCAAAGCGAGCACATCCGCCCAAAGTCAGTGTGAGCAGTGGCACTCTTGGCTCTTAGGACCCCTTCATTGACGTGCTCGTCATCCCGATCATGGAGGAGGTGCACTTAACGCTATCAATTAGCGTTTTATCATAATTACCTCTGAACACTTCGTACAATATGATATTTATTTCTCATGGGTTATTAGACTACTTTCACTATATGTTGTCAATGAACATAGTTATCACTTTTACTATGTGTTGCCAAAATTAATGAAAAATAATTAAAATAGTATTTAATCTTATGATAAAATTAATTATAAATTCTTTTGTAATTTTTAAATTTTTTTGAAAATTTTTTGAAAATTTTATCCTATTTTTAGTTTGAAGTTAAAATACAATCAAAATATAGTCAAACTCCGGTCAACACATAATTAATAACTAAAAAAAATATTTTAGCCGAAAATGAAACGACAATGATTTCGGTCAAAATGATCGAAATAGCTGAAACGTATGATGATATGTCATGTTATGTTTCACCTACAAAAAAGCATGGAAACAAGCTGGTAAGAGAGCAAAATAGCAGTCAAAACCACCTAGAATTACCTATACATTGCATCAATGAAATTTGAGAAAACAAAAGACATAAGATGCAATGTATAAAAAAACATGCATGCATTTTTTAACTCAAATGACATTTGCCAGCTATTAAGAAAAAGAATAACACATAGAAAATTGAAGATTTGGTCAGAAGAAGGAAGTCAATATTGTCTTTGTTTTCTTTGGCATATGCACTGATTTAATAATATCTTCATGAATAGGAATGGTTGTTGTAGTTAGTGCCATCAGAGGAATATCAAAATAGTAAAAAAAACCAACCTAATTCAGAGCAGGAATCAAATAAAAGGATTAACTCCAACCTTAATATTGTCTCAGTGCAAACATAAATTATATTATACTGGATCTTGATTTCCCTGTATCACAAGAAGAACTGCAGAAACGAGGGAACATGATCTTTGATGCTTATTTGCTTCAATCTACGAGACAAAGATGCTTTTGGTTGCCTTGTAGAATAAACCAATGCGTTGGAAACAAGGGTTGATCCAATAATACCATTGCCTGAGAAGCCTATGTACAAGGCTCATCCCCCCTCCATGACTTCCACATATCGTCTTATGGGTTTCACGAAGGGCGTAATCAACTTTCTCAGGTTGTTGCTGAGGAGTCGGGGAGTTGTGACGAAGAGAGGTGGTAGGAGAGGGAGGGAGGGGAGTGGTGGTGGTGGAGGGGGTTGTTGCTGGTGCTCTCCGGGAAGAGGGAGCCCGGGGTCTATGTCGAAGAGCTCCTCAACAACATCTCATCGTCCTTTTTTATTTTCGTAGAGTTTGGTCTTTCAATCTGAAATCCGCGTTGATATCAGTTCACAAAGGGATATTTTAGGTATAACCCTTGTAACATTCTTTCTTTTTAATTTTATAGTTTTTAGTAAATAATCATTTACTTTATTGTGAATTTGTGAAAAATTATTTGATAAAAAATCACGCGCCATATAACATAAATTTATAAAAAATCACCTCCATTAAATTATTAAAAAATATTTTATTTAAATTTAATTTTATCAATTAAATTAATATAAAATATCAAATTATTTTCATTCGATTTTATTTCGGACAATCATTTTCTAATTATCAAACAACTACTTTGAAAAAATTGGATTTTAAATTTTAGTTTTATAAAATCGAACAATCGATCTTTCATAAAAAACTCTACTCAAAAATAAATATAAAAAATAAATTATTTTACTTCAGTTTTTATGAAAGATTGATTGTTCGATTTTATGAAATTAAAAATTAAAAATTTAATTTTATCAAATTGATTATCCGATAATTAGAAAATAATTGTTTGAAATAAAATCGAACGAAAATAAGTTAATATTTTATATTAATTTAATTGATAAAATCAAATCAAAATAAAATATTTTTTAATGTTTTAATTAAGGTAAATTTTTGAAAAATTTATGACATAAAATAAATGATTTTTTAGTAATAATTGATTTTTTATTTAAGTGCATTCATATTTTCATCAATCGTGGTGATTAGGACCGTAAACGGACTATTTGAAATATTTTCAGCTAACTTGTGCGCAGCCCAAAGTCCATTGTTTTTTAGTCAGATCGGGCTTTGGGTCCAGAGCCGCCTGTCCATGACCCGTATATCTGTCGAATACCGAGTCTCCCTCTGACCCCGAGATAATCTTGAGCCAAAGTATTTTATTATAAAAAATACCAGACTCACCGACTCACTGATCTCTGTGCTGTCCAAAAGACCCATGAAGAGAGACATGGGAGAACCACATGGCCCCGGGAACTAGCCGTTAAGACCCATTCCTAGATCCAACGGCTGCGATCCACTAGCCGTTACGCCCGCTCTCTCTCTCTCTGGACCCTCGGCCTTCTGCGGACATAAATCCGTTATTCTTGCCCTTGTTCCCCTGCTTCTCTGCAGATTTCTCTCTTCTTCTCCTCGTTCTTCTTCTTGCCCTCTCTCACAGAGAGAGGCCTCTCAGAAAAGGATGGTCTCTGCTAGCTGAGGGGTTTCTACTTCTTCTCGTTCGGTTTTTGAAGATTTTGACCGGTTTTTTCGTTGGATTTTCTCGGATCTGCTTGGTGGGGCGAAAAAGATGTGATCTTGGTTTTGAAATTTTGGTGCAGGGAGAGGGGGGATGGAGAACGGCAGCGAGAATTGTAGGGGGATGACGAGATCGGCCGGCATGCGAGGTAAATTTCGTGCATTTGGTGAAGATTTTGGTGTTTTGGGTCTGTTTTCTTAGATGGGTGATTGTTTGTCTGAAGATCTTCCGATGGAGGGCGTGAAGTTTGGGATGGAGATGGGGAACGGAAACCGGCGGGCGCTGAGGGATATCAAGAACTTTTTGGGCGCGCCGCCGTATCCGTGCGCCATCAACAAGAGGTGAGAATCGCCTGTTTTTGTTTCTCTTGGCGATTTTAGCTGGATCTTTGTGTCTTGTTGGATTGTTCTTTTTGATGAAATTCTGATTGGGATTGTCTTTGCAGCAAGGTTGGTTGTTTGGAGGATAAGTTAACACCCATTATCAGATTTTCAAGTTGAGGTCAAATGCTATTGTAATGTTATGTCATCAAACTTGACTGACAGCCGTATCAACTGGGTTTGATTGGAGTAGGTGTTTATTGTACGTTAGACGACTGTTAAGTATTGATCTGAAACTATCTGAGTCAATAGTTCAATTGAATGTATGGCAGAACTGTGTAGATTTGCTGATTCTTTTTTATCTGATTGGACATGTAGAATGTGTTACTCTTGTTCACAGAAGTTACTTGGTTTTGCATTTTTTTTCATTTTTTTGTGATTTTGATTTATTTTCTTTTTCTGGGTCAATGTCTGTTGATTTAATGTCCTTTTTGTGGATCGATGCACTACGTTATTGGTTGGTATTCTTCTAGTTATTGATTGTGTTGTTTTTTGAGTCACACAGAGCAATGGTATTCTAGACTCGGAAGCTGGTGATGTTATGATGCTGGTGCCACCGCTCTTTTCAGTTAAGGACATGCAGGAGAAGATTGTGTGAGCTGTTTTGTCTTTCAGAATGGCTTGACATGATTTTTAACTTTCTTTTTGTTTCTACTAAGTAAACTCGAATGATGTATTTAATTAGTGCCAACAGGCTCTATGAAAGCTCACAAGTAACAACCTACACAGTCTTACCGAAATATATTTAAATATATTCTCTGTGGATATCTGACTTGAGACATTGAGATTTGTTTTGGCCACTGTTGGACCAGATCAAGTAGTTAGAAGTATAATGCCTATCACTTGAATCTTCTTTATTGTAGTATATGAATTTTTTTTTTTTTTGATATTTTGTATGCCCTTTGATCAGGCTTAATCCATCAGCTAATTTGTTCTCAAAGAACATGCAAAAGGGGATTGTAGGGCACCGTTGGGAGGTATCCTCGACTTTCCTTTTAACTTTGTAGTGCTGATGCTGAAAATTGATTTACCTTATGATTGGTATTGTATTTTTTTTTTCTGCAGATGGATATAGAACCATGCCTTGCAATCAACTTCAAGATAGAAAATATCCTTGTGTGTTTTTATGGAGCTGCTGTTTCTGGTATGCAAAAAGTACTGTCCCTAACATGAACAAATTTTATCTTATTAGAAGGTAGCAGCTCCAAATATAACTTAAACCAGTTCTGTTTGATTGTAATGAGAGTCAAGATCAGAACTCAAATTTAGTATCCATTGGCTGTAATTGATTTTAGTCCATGATCCAGAATCTGTTTTGTCTGAAAGGACATTAAATAAGACCTTACATGGATCTGTTGTTACATACATTTGAGGTTGGATTCCGTTTTCTTTGAAATCTATTTTGAGTTGGAGTTACGTACATTTCTTGTTTGGAAATCTCACCTTTTGTCTTCTTGTCAACATTGTTCTGCTTTTTCTTGCCATCTGGTTGTCCATTAGTGAGGCCTTCTGTCCTTTATGATTCATTGGTAAGACCTCCCCTTCTTAAGTGTTTTGATTTACAAAATCATTCTCCATAATCCATAGAAATCTTTATTGTTACCTTGTTTGTTGATAAAAAGGAAACCGCTATGCCTTTCAAGACAGACTGGTTAAGTCCCTTTTTCTATCCTTGACTTTATTGTGTTTCTGTGTAAACCTATTTCTAGCAATCAGCATGGGAAAACTGAACTCTGAAGGATAAATAAATAACTGATGGAATTTAATTTAATATTTAGCTATTATTTTCCTGTGTTTTTTCTTTTATTTCTGTTTTCCGGTGAATTGAAGTTTTTTTATAAGTGTCTGATCCTTTGTGAGAAACAAATATATGAATTTAATCATCGCCCAGCAGCATGTGGCTACCTGATTCTTTTTTGACAATATTTTGTTCCACTAGACTTCAGTGTGTTGCTCATTTGAGTTGTTTGATATCTCAGCTATGAGTATTTTATCAACTGTACAGGAACAATAGATTGGTTGATGAAATCCCAAAAGAGCCTATTTGATCGGTCTCTTTCCCCACTATTTGTTCCTTAAAACTTCATATGCCTGTTTGAGCCTTGACTGCAAAAACTTGTTCAGTTACTTGATTGTTTCTTATTTGAATCACTTGTCCTTAGGCAGTATATGAGCTTCCAAAAATGTCACATCGAGATCATGCAACTGTTTGTAATTTCTAGCCTTGACAACTTAGCATATAATTTATCATCTCCCGTTTCACTTAGTGCTTTGGGAACTTAACAATCACAAGTGTTCCTGTGAAGATCAATTGGGAAGAACACATTCCCAAAGGTACAACAGATGGCTGTGTGTAAGCTATTTGCTGAGCGACCTATATGGCCTCGATGGACACTTCATGAACGCCTGCTTCGTCTACAGATTTCTGAAAATCAGTTAAAGAGGTCTTTATTTTCCTCATCTCTTAATCTTCATTTTTTTCCAATCTTTCACTCAATGTGTTGCAATGGTACTGAATCCAAACTGTTATGTTTGTCTGTGTGTTACTAATATTTTTCATGACAATTCGTTAGCACATCTAACTTTTCCAAGGACAGTAATCGTGTTTCATTTTTTTTATTTGATTAGGCTTCTATTTAGAGCTGGCTACTACTTTGCTACAGGACCTTTTGATAGATTTTGGATCAAAAAGGGTTATGACCCTCGCACAGATTCTGAGTCAAGGATGTAAGAATTCTAATAATTCTAAGCTTTGCCATCTCATATTTTTTTGTTAAGTGTTGACTAGATCTTTTTTATGCCTTTTTTATTGAAGATGGATTAACCATATATGAACTCGGTTTTGTTAGCTTTTTTCCTTTTCTGTGTTCTATTTTGCAGTGCCTTTTATTTGGGCTTAACACAAGCATTATATTCTCTAAATATTTTCCCCTGTTAGTTCCTTCTATGTTTTTGTTGTAATTTAGTTGATACATGTGGAGTGGCCATAGAGCATTTTCTGAGATAAATTGTCTCAACAAAGCAATTACTGTTGCAGCATTAGTATATGTGGTTAATTTTGCTTGTCATGTCATCTGCGTTATCTCTTTTATTCTTTTACATGTTTTACAATTATATATTATGCCCACGATACAGAAACATCTTACTTGCATACCATGATTTAATAATTTTTTTGGGGAAGGAATTCATATCAGCGAGAGGTCAAATGAAGTTATTCTGAACTACAATAATGGTCTCAGTTGACTGTAGTAGAATTTTGGTTGAAGAAAAGCTGATATTCCAGTTTCTGGCATTGAACAGATATCAAAGGATCGATTTTTGCTTGCCCTTTCAGTTAAGAGGTCTTGGTGATGCAAGTACTAGTGGCAAGTGAGTTTCTAACTGGGTTTTTCTATTAGCCTCTTTTATCTCTCTTATCCATGCTGGTTATGTGGCTACCTGAGTCTCTACTCTACAAAACAAGGGGACTAATCTTCTTTTGGATTTTTTATACTTTGAAAATTCCATTGCTATCATTCAAACTCATTTGAAACATATAAAAGCTATTTTTAAGTGTTGAATAGGTCAATTGTAACACCATGAAATTCGGATAATTCACATTCTAGAACTCTTTTCCTGCTTACTCTGTATGTTATCATTTCTGAATTTTCAATGCTATGAGTAGTTATAATGCTTCCTAATATACATTAAGTTCTGTTCCAAAGTAACTGCTATAGTGGTTGTGCATCCATTTGGCCATTGAAGTTTGCTTCACAGTTTTAAATTGTATTTGGTTGCAGATTGAAGCAATCATGGAAGGATTTATGTCGATTTCAAGCATTTCCTTCCAAAAATTTTATTTTCTTGCAACTTTTTGAACTTGATGATGATTTTATTCAAGAAGAGATCAGAAAACCTTGTTTGCAAACAACTTGCTCTGTAAGTTATGTTTCTTTGCCGAACTTCTTTAGTTCGATTTAAACCCTTCTAGCTGAAGGATTATGATTTGTTTGGAAGATCAAGATATGCCTAGACCTAGAGTAATTTTCTTGTATTAGAAGGCACTTTATTTTTTAGGGTTTTAGCACTCCTGTTTGTTTGGAATGCACAGATCTTCAGCTAATTAGCAAATCTACAGCATGCAACAGGATGGTTTTCTTGGTCCATGATTAGAGTCTTGAGACTGCATGTGAAAATAAGGTTTCTCTCCATATGTCCTTTAAAGGATGCTGAAGACTTGCTGAAGTCTACCCATATGTGACTACCAAGTAAAATCCAACTTACCATACTTGTATTATGTTTGCAATCCCTTGGTTTGGATGATGTTCGGAAATCAATTTCCAGTTTCCAGAAAACAGTCTTTAGTGTTCACCATTTTTTTATTTTATTGCTCTTTAGTGCATATTGAACAGGTTGTACTGAACTGACTACCAAGTAAAATCCAACTTACCAGGTTGTAAAAGAAATGAAACTGAGAAAGGAAACATATTTGTTCTAACATTTGCTTGTACAGAAAATACAATGGCAGAACTCCTGTGCTTTGCTTTTACTATTTCTTTCAAATTGTTGTGATCGCTGATTTTTGACTGCTTATTGTTCTAGATGGAGAGGTCTGATGTTCACTCATTATTAGATTAATATGAATCTCATCCATGCATTGAGCTTATTCTGAGGCTCTTGCAGCTTGTGTGGCTCAATCCTGATAACACTCATGAGTTATTGTGGGATTATGGGATGTGTGCTGACTAGTGGTTGAGCTGCATTCAGGGATTTGATAGCAAAAACCTTGAAAGGCCCCCTTGCTCCTGCACAACAAGAGGTTTGTCAGTATTATGAACTTCTGAGCTGAAAAAATGAATGTCATCTTGTGCATTGCACCTTGCTATAAGTTGCTGAGTTTGGTGTTTTTGGATGCTAGTTTGTTTTGTAAAAGAAATGAAACTGAGAAAGAAAACATATTTGTTCTTCCATTTGCTTGTACAGAAAATACAATGGCAAAACTCCTGTGCTTTGCTTTTACTATTTCTTTCAAATAGTTGTGATCACTAATTTTTGACTGCTTATTATTATTTGGAAGTCCAGCATGGGTAAAACTGCAGTTATATCCTTGCTTCTTGCAGCAAGCCTTCATGGAACTAGCTAAAGATCCAAAGCTTGTTTATCATTGTGGGCTCAATCCGAGAAAGCTAAGGGTATGTTATCTTTTTGTTCATAATCGTCTATTGGGATCTGGTCATTTAGTGTTCTCACAAATGTGTCTCCTTGGGAAAGCCATTTAATTTTGTCTATGGTGGTTGCTGATGTATTTGCTTGGCATGAAATGCTTTTTGGTGCCCTTAAATCACTTTTGCCCCTTAAATCACACTAGCCATTAAGACCCATTCCCAGATCTGCAGCACGCTGTTGTTGCTCGGCTGCCGATGACAAGGTTCTAATTATTTATTTTTCTTCATTTTCTATAGATTTTGTTTTACCGATACTTATCTATAACTTGCCTTTGGCAACAAAGACACAATCTTGTCACCAGGTAGTTTGAATGATCCAAAGAAAGTAAAAAAATTTGGTAAACTAGAAGTTAGTTCAGTGAGATATGACTTGTGCTTTGATTGAAATCAAACAGGTTTCCACCAATAGGGAGCGAGAGGCAAAAGAGACCCAATTCTGCCGTCCTGAGTTCAAATGATTCGGACACTTGTGCCCCTATAGATGTGGATGATTTTAGATCAGCAAATGATTTTAGACTCACCAGTCTTAACGACTAGATCGCTGGCTTCCACGGTATCTTTATCTAGAATTTATCTGCTTCCCCTTTCTATTGCTACATTTTTTAACCTACTATGTTCTTTTAGAGGATTTGGTCCTTGTAATTGGGAAAATTATTGCATGTGACATGAAATTGCTAGCATACTATGTGATGTTTGCCCTTTTCGATCTTGTGTAAAATTTTGTATAGAACTTGTCGTAGCTGTTTCTATGATTTCTAGAGACAAAAGCTTCTCACTTTAATTCTGCATCTTGTTTTATAAATTTTTTTTTTGCTTTTATTATGCTTATATATGTTTGCTGAAATTTGTTATACCTCATATTAGCTGGGGTAACCAATACTTCTATGACATACAGTTGTTACTACGAGAAATCTGCCCGGCAATGTTTGTTGCATGAATACACTAATGTGTTTGGACATGGTATTTTCACCCATGATTCCTGCATTATGAAATTAATTTTTTTGCAAATGTCTCATTTTCTAAGGAAATTTTCTTGTTGAAATTTCCAAATATAGTTTGAAGATTTTCTTCTCTTATTCTTTGTACAACCTTATGGGGACATGCGTTGCGGTCAACTTTGATTCAGCTGATGTTTTGTTCAGGTAGTTTTCTACTTCATTTTGTGGGTCCAGGAATAGCAAATTGTATATCCTTGTCTCTTTCTATTGTTCTGCTGATAGTGTAACCCTTTGGCTCTTCATTGTGCTTCAAAGATGAATGAACTAGTCGCTTGCTTCTACGACCCTATGATTGCGATATTTCAGTTTCATCTTTCTTGATTGCCCCTCAATGATGAACAATTCACTTGTAACTTGTCATCTATAACTGCAATCTCCTTTCATTCATCCCTCGGGGATGAGCAAGTTTATCTATGATTAAAATTTTTCAGCAGCACAATTTCTATTGCTTTATCTGATTGTTATGGATATATTCTTTGATAATTTCAGCGAAATTTTTTTAAAAAAATCTTCCTTTGCATGATAAAAAAGATCTCTCTTTTTCATGATCTTTCATGATAAATGAATGAATAAAATGATCATCAACATTTAAAAGCAGTTCAGACTCCTTGAGTCAGAGGCATTGTGGTGAATGCTTTATTGCATATTACTTTGCTGGATTTGTATGTAGCTAGAGAGGAATGTATGCAGTTCTACTAATGAATTGGGCATATTAAAATTTAGCTGTTAGTTTACTATGATGGTGGCAATACCCTTTTTTTTTCCCCCTTTTGGGTTGGGGGAGGGGGGGAGGGAGAGGGAGCATGGAGGGAGGTGGTAGAGGGGTCGGGACAGGGTGGAGGGAGCAGGAAGTGGAGGGTGGGAGAGGGAGAGGGAGGAGGGTGAGAGGGGGGGAGATGGTAGGAAGGGAATTGGGGGGGATTTGTGGTGGGAGGAGAGAGGTGGAGGGAGGAGGGAGATTGGAGGGTGCAGAGATAGAGGAGGGAGCTGAGGGAGGGGAACAGGGCAGAGGGCGGGTGGGATTGAGGGTGGGGCGGGAGCGGGAGAGACGGGTGGGAGGGAGAGGGAGCCGTGGCGAGGGGGGGGGGGGAGTTAGCGAGACGAGGCGGAGGGAGGGCGGGAGGCGAGGGAATAGGTTAGGAGGGAGGGAGAGGAAGTGGAACAGGGAGAGGAGAGGAAGTAGATCGGGAGGGGAGGGCGGGGGAGAGGGATAGAAAGGTGGGGAGAGGGATGGATGGGAAGGAGGGAGTGGGCGAGGGAGGGAGCTGTGGAGCGAGAACGAAGGAAGCGGGAGCTGGAGGGAGGATGGACAGAGGGTGGGGAGGGAGGGGGAGTTGGTCGAGACGGGAGTGTTGGGGGGATTGGAGTGAGGGTGGGAGGGCGGGTGGGAGTGGGAGGGGAGGGAGAGGTGAGGTAGGGAGGGAGTGGGAGGGAGGGGGAGAGTGAGAGCGTTGCAATGAGATAGAGGAGGGAGATGGACAGAACGGGTGTCGGAGGGAGGGTTAGGGGGGGGGTGCATGGGAGGAGTGGGAGGGATGAAGGGGGAGGGAGTGGGAGGGCGAGGGAGGGAGGGATGGAGGGGGAGCAAGAAAGAGAGAGTGTGAGAGGGAGAAGGGATAGGGAAGGAGGGAGAGGGAGTGGGAGAGAAGGGGCCAGAGAGGGAGAGGGAGAGAGAGGAGCAGGAGGGAGGGAGAGCGAGGGATGGTGGTGGAGCGGGAGGAGGGGGGGGGAGGGGGGGCGGGAGGG
>RXID01017260.1:0-12142 GCA_005019695.1 Trichopus zeylanicus subsp. travancoricus
TACTACTACTACTGATACGGCTACTGCTACAATTGGTACAATAATTATTACAACTACCACCACTGTTGCCACTGCAACTGTTACTGCTATACTACTACTACTAATAGTATTGCTACTACAACTACAATTACTGCGACTGCTACAACTTCCACTGCTACAACTACTACTACTAGAACAACAACTACTACTAGTATAACTTCCCCTACTACTACAACTAGTACTAAGACTTTCACTACAACACCTACTACCACTACTACTCCTACCCCTGTTACACTATTATTGCCACAACTACATCTACTATTACTAGTACTACTGTTGCTTCTACTAACTACTAATTATCTGCCTGCTACTACTACTCCTACTACTCTAACTACTACTACTATTGCTACTATTACTACTCTTCTTCTCCAACTTCTACTATTACTACAACTACGATTGCTACGACTACTATTACTACTACTAATACTACTACTACAGCTACTATGACTATTGCTACTATTGCTACCAATACTACAACTTATACAAATTCCACTAGTATAGCAACTAGCACGTTTGTTACTACCACTACCACAACTACTTTTATGGTTACCCCTACTACAAATACTGCTACTCCATGTACTACTTCTGCAATAACTACTGCTACTACTACAACTACTAATACTGCTACTACTTTTACTAATGCTAATGCTACTACTACTACTATTATTATTACTGCTAGTACTACTACTGCAGCTACTACTACTACCACTACTACCACTATGACAACTACGACTACCACTACCATTGCTACTGCTACTGCTACTGCTCCTGTTGTAGCTACTACTAGTACTACTACTATTACTAGTACTACTACTACTTCTACTACTACTACTACTACTACTTCTGCTACTACTACTACTACTAGTAATAATACTACCTCTACTACTAGAAGTACTATTAGTACTTCTTTCACTAATACTACTGCTAATATTACTACTCTTACTACTACTAGTAATACTACTATTACAACAACAACTACTATTACTATTACCACAACTACAACTCCTACTGCTTTCGTTACAGTTACTAGGAGTACTACTACTATAACTACTACACCTAATACTACTACTACTACTATTCCTATTGCTACGACTACTAATACTACTACTACTACTACTACTACTACACCTACTAGGACTACTATAACAATAACTACTACTACTCCTACTCCTACTCCTACTCCTAATACTACTCCGGCTACTACTACAATAACTACAACTGCAACTATGACTGCTACTACTGCTGTTGCTGTTTCTCATGCAACTACTACAATGGCTATTGTTACTACTGCTACTATTACTTCTACAACTATGACTAGTACTACCATGACTACTGCGACTACTACTACTACTACAACTACTACTCGTATGACAACTCCACCTCCTAATACTGCTACTACTAGCACTACTACTACTAATACGATAATAACTACTACTGCTATAGCAACTGCAACACCTACTACTATAATTGCTACTAGTGCTACTACTACTACAACTACTACTAATACTACTACTACTACCATAACTACCACTCCTACTACTTCTATTATGACTAGTACTACAACTCCTATTACTATTGCTATAATAATAGTAGTAGTAGCAGCAAAAAAGGTTATTATATTAGCAGTAGCAATAGTAGTAGTATTAGTAATAGAAGTAGTAGTAGTAGTAGTAGTGGCAACAACAATAGTAGTATTAGTAGTAAAAGTAGTAGTAGTAGTAGTAGTAGTAGTAGTAGTAGTAGTAGTAGTAGTAATTGGAGTAGTAGTCGTAATAGTAGTAATAGTAGTAATAGTACTAGCGGTACCTATAGTAGTAGTAGCAGTAGTACTAGACATAGTAGTAATAGTTGTATTAGTAGTTCTAGTTGTTGTAGTTGTTGTAGTTGTTGGTGTAGTGGTAGTAGAAGGAGTTGGAATTGGAGTCATAGTATGAGTTGTAGTAGTATTAGTATTGCTAGAAGGAGCAGTAGTAATTATCATAGTAGGAGTAGGAGTAGGAGTAGTTATAGTAGTAGCACTAGCTGTAGTAGTAGTTGTTGTTGTCAAAGTAGAAGTAGTAGCATTGGTAGTAGAAGTAGTAGTAGTTGGGGCATTAGTAATATTAGTAGTAGTTGTAATAGTAGTACTAGTAGTACTAGTACCAATATTAATAGTAGTAGCAGTATTAGTAGTAGTAATACTAGCAGTTGTTGAAGTAGTAGTTGCACTAGTAGTTGTAGTATTTGTAGTAGCAGTAGTAGTAGTAGCAGAAGTAGTTGTAGTAGCAATAGTAGTAGTAGTAGTAGCAAAAGTAATACTAGTAGTAGAAGTAGTTGTAGGAGTAGTTTTAGGAGTAGCCATAGTAGTAGTAGTAGTAGTAGTAGTGGTAGTAGCAGCAGTAGCACTAGTAGATGTAGTAGTAGTAGTAGTGGTGGTGGTGGTGGTGGTAGTAGTAGTACTAGTGGTACTAGTAGTAGTAGCAGTAGCAGTAGTAGTAGTAGCAAAAGTAGTAGCAGTAGCACTAGTTCTTATAGTAGCAGCTATAGTAGTTGTAGTATTAGGAGTAGTAGCTGTTGTAGAAGGAGTAGTTGTGGTACTAGCAATTGAAATAGTTGTAGTAGTAGCAAGAGTAGTCGTAGTAGTAGCAAAAGTAGTAGTAGTAGCAGTAGTAGCAGTAGTTGTAGTGCTAGTTAGTACTAGTACTAGTACTAGTAGTAGTAGTTGCAATAGTAGTGGCAGTAATAATAGCAGTAGTATTAGTTTTAGTAAGAGTAGTACTAGCAGTCATAGTAGTAGTAGTAGTAGTAGTAGTTATAGAAGTAGTAGAGGAAGTAGGAAGAGTAGTAGTATTAGTTGCAGTAGTAGCAATTCCAGCAGCAGCAGTCATAGGAGTAGTTATAGTAGTAGCAGTCTCAGTAGTAGTAGTAGTAATAGCCGTAATAGTAGCAGCTATAGCAAGAGCAGCAATAATAGTAGCAGTAGTAGTAGTAATAGTAGTAGCAATTGTAATAGTTGCAACAGTAGCAGCAGCAGCAGCAGCAGTAGTCGTAGTAGCAGTTGCAGCAGCAGTGATTGTAGTGATTGGAGCTGAAGTAGTAGTAGTAGCATTTGAAGTAGTTGTAGTAGTAGTAGTCGCAGTAGTAGTAGTAGTAGTAGAAGTAGTACTAGACAAAGTATTAGTAGTAGTCGTGGTATCGGAAGTATCAATATTGGTAGTACAAAAAGGAGTATTAGTAGCAGTAGTAGTAGCAGCAGCAGAAGTCGTAGTTGTAGTAGTAGCCGTAGTAGCAGCTGCTGTATTAGTAGCAGTATCAGTAGTAGTAGTAGTAGAAGAAGTAGAAGTAGTAATAGAAATAATTGTAGTAGTAGTAGTAGTAGCAGTAATCGTAGTCATAGTACCAGCAGTAGTGGTAATAGGAGGAGTAGTAGTAGCAAAAGGAGAGGTAGTAGTAATAACAACAAAAGTTGAAGCAGTAGTAGTAGTGGTAGTAGTAGTACAAGTAGTAGTAGTTGAAGTAGGAGTCAGAGTTGTAGTAGGAATAGTTGCCAAAGAAGTAGCAGTAAGAGTAGAAGTAGTAATAGTAGTGGTACTAGTAGTAGTAGCAGCAATTGTAGTGGTAGAAGTAGTGGCAGCAACAATAGCAGTAGTAGTTGTCAAAGTACCTATAGTAGCAGTAGCAGTAGTAGTTGTGGTAGTCGTCATAGTAGTAATAGTAGCAATAGAAAAACTAGTACTTATAGTAGTGGTAGTAGCAGCAGTAGTTGTAGTAGTAGCAGATGTAGGTGTCGTAGAAGTTCTAGCAGTAGTAGAATTAGTAGCAGGAGTAGTAGCATAGGTTGTACTAGTCGTAGTTGTTGTAGTAGTAGTAGGAATTCTATAGTAGCAATAGTAGTAGTGTTAGTAATAGTGGTATTATAGTAGCAGTTCTAGTTGTAGTAGCATTTTCAGTGGTAGAAGTAGTAGTAGTAGTAGAAGTAGTAGTAGTTGTAGTAGTAGTAGTAGTAGGAGTAGTAGGAATAGTAGGGGAAGTTGTAGAAGTAGCAGTGGTAGTAGTAGTAGTGGTAGTAACTACAGTAGCCGCAATAGTAGTAGTTGTATTGGTAGTTGTGAGATTAGTAGCAGTACTAGTACAAGTTCTAGTAGTAGCAATAATATTAACATGAGTAGTAGCTGTAGCACTGGTTGTAGCAGAAGTAGCTGTACCTGTTGCAGTAGTAGCAGCTGTATCAGAAGTAGTAGTTGTAGTAGCAGTTGTAGTTGAAGTAGTAGTAGCATTGGTAGTAGTAAGAGTAGTAGTATTAGCAGCTGTAGTAGTAGTAGTAGTAGTGGTACTAGTAGTAGTCACAGTAGTAGTAGCGCAGTAGTTGCTGTAGTTGTAGTTAGTACAATAATAGTAGGAGGAGATGGAGTAGTTGTTGTTGTTGTTGTTGTTGCAGGAGTAGTAGCAGTATCACTAGTATTAGAAATTGTAGAAATAGTAGAATTAGTAGTAGCAGTAGTTGTAGTAGCTGTAGCCGTATAAGCAGCAGTATTAGTTGCAGTAGCACTAGTAATAGTAGTAGCAGAAGTTACTATAGTAGTAGTAGTAGCGATTGTATAACAAATAATAGTGGCAGTAGCCATAGTTGCAATTGTTGTAGTAGTAGTAGCAGAAATAGTAGCAGTAGTTGCGGAAGTAGTGGCAGTAGTAGCCGTAGCAGTGAAAGTAGCAACAGTAGTAGCTGTAATAGTTGCAATAGTAGTAGTAGTGGAAGTAGCAACAGCAGCAGTAGCAGTAGTAGTAGTAGAAGCAATAGCAGTGGTTCTAGTAGCACTAGTACTAGCAGCAGTAGCCGTAGTAGTAGCGGTAGCAGTAGAATTGCTTCCACTACTCCGACTCGTACTTGGGCTACTACTACTACTATTCCTACACCTACCACTACTCCCAATTCTCCTACTCCTATAGCTTCTACGATTATTACTGCTTCTACACTTATTCCTACTCTTGCTACAACTACTATTACTCCTGCTCCAACTACAGCTACTCCCAATCTTCTTGTTGTTGTAGTTGCTACTACAACTTTTACTACTACTATTACTGTTGATGCTGCTGCTACTTCTACTGCTACACTTACTACAACTACTTCTATTACTACTACTACTACTCTTAGTACTACTAGTCTTACTATTACCACTACTACTACTACTACTACTTCTGCTATTATTACTATGAATGATACTACTACTCTACAGCTTCTACTACTACTTCTACTACTGCAACTTCTACTACGACTACTACCAATATTACTATAGCTACTACTACTACTGCCATTAATACTACTACTACTATTACGACAAGTACTACTCCTACTCCTACTCATATTACTGCTACTACTACTACTCCAACTCCTACTCCTACTACTACAACAACAACTGCTACTCCTACTCCTACTACAACTCGTACTACAACCACTACCACCACGAATACTAAATTAATAGTGTTGTTGCAACTGCTTTTTCTACAACTACTTCCACAAGTACTACTGCTACTAATACTAATACCACTATTACTACTACCACCACCACTACTACTATAACTACAACTATTACTAATACTGTTACCGCTACTACTGCTACAACAACTGTTACTACAACTAGAAGTACTACAGCTACTCATACTATTACTACAACTACTACTACTACAATTACAACCACAACTCCTTCCGCTACTACTACTGCTACTACTACTACTATTACCACCACCACTGCACCCACTATTACTACAACAACAACTACAACTACTGCTACTACTACTACTTCAACTACTACTTCTACTGCTACTACTACTACTACTACAACTATTACTAATACTACTACTACTACTACAACTATTCCTGCTCCGACTACAACAACAACTTCTACTTTTGCGCCTACCACTACTACTACTACTACTCCCACCAGTAATACTGCAAAAACTCCTATTACTACTACTACTCCAATAACTACTACTACAAGTAAGGCTACTGCCACTAGAAGTGCTACTACTACCACCACTATATCAACTAATACTATTCCTATTACTAACCCCACTCCAACTCGTACTACTACTACTACTAGCAGTTCTGCTACTAGTACAAATTATATTATTATTACAACTACAACTACTACTACTTTTACGACTACTACTACTACTTCTACTATTACTACTACTACTACTACTACTACTACTACTACTACTACTACTATTACAACAAATACTACTACTTCTACTACTACAACAACAACAACTACTACTACTAGTACTACAACTACTATTACTACTTCTACTACTAATACTACTACTACTACTAGTACTACTATTACTACTTTTACTACTACTACTACTACTACTACTGCTGCTAGTACTACTAGTACTACCAGTACTACTACTACTACCACAACAACAACAACAACAACAACAACTACTACTACTACTACTATTACTACTACTACTACTACCACCACTAGTAGCGCTACTACTAAAACTACAACTACTACTTCTACTACTACTATTGCTGCTGCTGCTACTACTACTATTACAACTACTCCAATTGCTACTACTACTACTTCTACTCCTACTACAATCACTACTACTACTACTACTGCTGCTACTCCAGCTACTAGCAATACAACTACTGCTTCTACTACTACTACTACTACTACTACAACAACAACAACAACAACTACTACTACTACTACTACCACCACTACTACTGCCGTTGCAACCACAAGTCGTCCTATTGCTACTACTACTACTACTACTACTCTTACTACTACTACTACTACTGCTACAGTTGTTCCTGCCACTACCACCACCACTACTACTACTGCTACTACTACTATTACTACTATTACTACTGCTACTACTGCTACTACTACTACTTCTACAACTGTTACTAATACTATTACTACTGCTTGTACTACTACTACTACTTCTACTACTGCTGCTGCTGCTGCTACTACTACTACTACTACTTCTACTTCTACTACTAGTACTACTACTACTAGTACTACTACTACTACTACCATTACTACTACTTCTATTACTACTTCTACTACTACTACTACTACTACTACTACTACTACTACTACTACTACTACTACCACCACGACTACTACTACTACTACTACATCTACTACTACTACAATAACTACTACTACTACTAGTACTATTACTACTAGTACCACTACTACTATTACTACTACTACTACTACTACTACTACTACTACTACTACTACTACTACTAGTTCTTCTTCTAGTACCACTACTACCACGACTACTACTACTGCTACTACTACTACTGCTACTACTAATACTAGTACTTCTACTACTACTACCACTACCACTACTACTACTACTGCTACTGTTGCTGCTACTGCTACTGCTGCTGCTGCTGCTGCTACTACTACCACTATTACGACTTCTACTACTACTTCTACTACTACTACTCTACAACAACTACTGCTACTACTACTTCTACTACTACTACTGCAACAACAACAAGAACAACAACAATGACAATGACTACTACTATACTACTACTACTACTACTACTACTGCTGCTACTACAACTACTACGACTAGTACTACTACTATAACTGCTACTACTACTGCTACTAGTAGTAGTAGTACTACAACAACAACAATAACTACTACTACTGCTGCTGCTACTACTGCTACTACTACTAATACTACTAGTAGTAGTAGCACAACTACGGCTACTACTACTATGACTACTACTGTGGCTACTAGTACAATTGCAACTACTACGAACACTATTATTATAACTATTGTTGCTGTTGTTACTGCTACTACTACTACTATTACTACCACTTCTGCTATGACTGCTACTACTGCTACTGGTACTACCACTACTATTGCTATTGCTGCTACAACTGCTAATTCTACTACTACTACTATTACTGCTTCTGCTAGTACTACTCGTACTATTACTGCTGTTACTACTATTATCACTACCACTACTACTACTGCAACTGCTGCAACAATTGCTATCTACTCCTATAGTTGCTTCTTTGACTGCTTCTACTGCTACTACTGCTACTACTACTACTACAACTACTACTGCAACTACTAATACTACTACCCCTGCTGCTGCTACTACTGCTTCTACTACTACAATTACCACTTCTACTACTACTGCTACTGCTATTGCTACTACAACTAATACTACTATCACTACTACTACAACTGCTATTACTAGTATTATCAGAACAAGTACTATTACTGCTACTACTATTACTACTACTACTATTGCTACTACTTCTACTTCTATTACAACTTCCACTGCTGCTACTGTTGCTGTTGCTTCTGATACCACCACCACCACTTCTACTACTACTATGGTTACTACTGCTACTTCTGCTACTATAAATACTTCTGCTACTGCTGCAACAACAACAATGACAACAACTAGTACTAGTAATTCTGCCACTATTGCCACAACTACTACCACTAATTTGACTATCAATAAAATTACTACTGTGACTACTACTACTTCTACTACTACTGCTACTACTACTACTATTGCTACAACAACAACAACTACTGCTACAACGATGACTACCACTACGCCTACGGGTAATACTTCTACTACAACTACTACTACTGAGACTGCTACTAGTTCTACTACTACTACTAGTGCTACGACGACTGCTACTACCACTGGTACTACGAATATTACTACTAGAACTTCTACTTCTGCTACTACTATCACTACTATTGCCACCTCTACTACAACTAGAACTACTACTCCCACTAATACTACTTCTGCCCTTACTATGAAGACTACTACAACTACTATTTCTTCTACTCCAACAATTACTACTACTATTACTACTACTACTACTACTTCTGCTACGATTGCTATTACTACCACTTCAGCTAATGCGGCAACTACAGCTACTATTGCTACCACTGCTACGACTGCTACTTTTGTAACTAGTGCAACTACTGTTGCTACTATAAATTCTACAACTGCTACCAACACTACTGCTACTACTACTGCTACTCCTCCTCCTCCTACTACTACTAATGCTACTGCTATTACTGCTACTAGTACTGCTACTTCTACTACTACTACTACTATGATTATTGCTACTACTATTGCTGCTAAAACTATTACTACTACCAATATGACTGTTGCTACCACCACCACTACTACTATTGCTACTACTACTACTATTACCACCACCACTACTACTACTTCTACTACTACCGCTACTACTACTACTACTACCACTACTACAACAACTACTACTTCTACCACCACTACTACTACTGTTGCTACTCCTACTGCTCGTATCACTATTGCTACGACTACTACAACTACTGCTACTAGTGTGGTTGCTCCAACTGCTACTACTACTACTACTAGTACCACTACTGCTTCTGCCACTACTACTACTACTAGTTCTATTGCTACTACTATGACTACTGCTACCACTGTTGTAACTACTACTATGGCTAATACTACTCCTATTACTACTACTACTGCAAGTATTACTACCACTACTATTGCTCCTTGTACTACTATTACAACTAGTACGACTCTTACTACTACTAAAGCTGCTCCTGCTCCAATGACTGTTGCTGCTACTACCACTGCTACCCTACTAATATGACCACTACTACTACTGTAACTACTATTACTACTGCCACTAGTACCACAGGTACAACTACTACTACTACTATTACTACTTCTACTGCTACTACTATAACTATTGTTCCAACTACCACTTCTACTACTGTTGCTACCATAGCTACTACTACTGCTACTACCGCTGCTAGTATTGCTAGTACTACTACTAAAATTACTACAACTGCCACTACTACTATACAAATGCTCCTACTATTGCTATTACTAATGTTGCTACTACTAACACTACTCTTGTTAGTACAACTACTACTACAATAACAACTACAATGATTACAACAATAACTACTACTACTACAACAAGAACAACAGCTACTACTACTGCTACTACTACTTCTGCTACTACTACTACCATTATTACCACACCTATGACTACTGCTACTACTACTGATGCAACTAACTATATTAATACTCCTACTACATCTACTAATACTGTATCAACTACTTCAGCTACTAGTACTATCACAGCTACTACTACTACTACCAATTTTTGTATGTTTACTAATACAACTACTACTGCTTTTACTACTACTAGTATGAGTGCTACTACTGCTACTACTGTTACTTTTGTTACTACTACAACAACTACTACTCTTGCTATAATTGCTATTACTGCTACTACTACAACTATATCTACTTTTGTTACTATCGCTCGTACCACGACTACTACTAATTCTTCTACTGCTAATTCTACTATAAGTAGTACTATTATTTCTACTACTACTACTACTATGCTAGTACTACTGCTACCGATACTACTATAGCTACTACTACTGCTATTATTTCTACTATTACTACTACAAGAAATACTACAACTACTGTTGCTGCAACTACTACTACTACTGCTTCTTTTACTAATCCGACTACTCCAACAACTACTACTATTACTACCACCACCACCACCACCACCACTTCTACTACTACTACTACTACTACTACTACTACTACTACAGATATGGGTATTGCTACTATTGGTACAGCAACTACTACAACTACCACCGCTGTTGCCACTACAACTGCTACTGCTACTACTACTACTACTACTAATAGTACTGCTACTACAACTACAATTTCTACCACTGCTACAACTACTACTACTAGAACAACAACTACTACTACTACAACTTCCCCTACTACTACAACTTGTACTAAGACTTTCACTACAACACCTACTACACTACTACTCCTGCTACTTCTACAGCAACTACTACTGCCACTGTTACTACTATTATTGCCACTACTACATCTACTATTACTGGTACTACTGTTGCTTCTACTAACTACTAATTCTCCAACTACTACTATTACTCCTACTACTCTAACTACTACTACTACTATTGCTGCTATTACTATTCTTCTCCAACCTCAACTATTACTACAACTACTATTGCTATGACTACAATTACTACTACTAATACTACTACTATAGCTACTATGATTATTGCTACTATTGCTACCAATACTACTGCTTACACAAATTCCACTACTACAGCAATTAGCACTTTTGTTACTACCACCACTACTACTACTTTTATGGTTACCCCTACCACAAATACTGCTACTCCATGTACTACTTCTGCAAGAACAACTGCTACTACTACTACTACTACAAATACTGCTACTACTTTTACTAATGCTAATGCTACTACAACTACTATTATTATTACTACTACTTTTACTAATGCTAATGCTACTACCACTACTACCACTACTACTATTGCAGCTACTACTAGTACTACTACTATTACTAGTACTACTACTTCTACTACTACTACTACTACTACTACTAGTACTACTACTACTTCTGTTGCTACTACTACTACTAGTACTAATACTACCTCCAGAACTAGAAGTACTACCACTACTACTTTTACTAATACTACTCCTAATATTACTACTCTTACTACTACTACTAATACTACTATTACAACAACAAATACTACGACCACAACTACAACTCCTACTGCTTCTGCTACTGTTACGAGGAGTATTACTACTACTACTATAACTACTACACCTAATACTACTACTACTACTATTCCTTTTGCTACGACTACTAGTACCACTATTACAACTACTACTACTACTACACCTACTAGTACTACTATAACAACAACTACTACTACTCCTACTCCTACTCCTACTCCTACTCCTAATACTACTCTTGCTACTACTACAACAACTACAACTACAACTGTAACTACTACTACTGCTATTGCTGTTGCTCATGCAACTACTTGAATGGCTACTGTTACTACTGCTACTATTACTTCTACTACTATGACTAGTACTACCATGACTACAGCTACTACTGCTACTACTACAACTACTACTCGTATGACAACTCCACCTACTAATACTACTGCTACTAGTACTACTACTACTAATACAATAATAACTACTACTGCTATAGCAACTGCAACACCTACT
>RXID01017262.1:0-16982 GCA_005019695.1 Trichopus zeylanicus subsp. travancoricus
TTTATTTTTTCAAAGTGGTATATATGCGAAAATTTAGCCCCTTAAGGTTAAGTACCAAATTTTATTTTTTTAGGAGCCATATATGTAAAAATGAGGGTTTTCTAATCGAATCAGCGATTTAGTTTTTTAAGATTATGAGGATAAATATGTTTTTCAAATACTTGACTTCTTTTGAATTTTTTACATTATGGGGTTAAATATGAATTTTCATTTTGTAAGTAAGTTTTCCAAGTATGCTTGAATTTTTTTAAGTGGCACGCAAGGAATTTAGAATCATTGAACGAGGAAAAAATCATATAAATATTATGACCGTATAGAAAATCATAAAATTCCATAAAAATACCCTTGAATGCTCAAAAACATGAAAAAAAATATTTCAAAATTCGTTAATTTTGCAAAAAATGTAGATAATCGGTAAAAATCGAAAATATCAGCAAAAACCCTCCCAAAGTCCATAAAATCGTGGAAATCTTGAAAGAACCCTCAAACTTCATGAAAGTAGAAAAAATCCCTGAAAATACAAAAAAAAAAAAAATTCTCTCTTAAATATGCGTTTGGTTCTCTACAGGAGTACATATGCGATAAGTAAAATTTTCCGATTGAGTCTTCCATTTTAGTTTTTAAGAGATATATATGCCAAAAACTTTTCTCTACGTAATTTTCTACTTTCAAAGCGAGTTATATACGAGAAATAAGTTATTTCAGGTTAAATATGAAAATTTATTTTTGAAAGAGATACATATGTGAAAATCAGAGCTCTTTTACTGAATATGCAATTTCATTTTTTAAGTTATGAGGCAGAATAATTTTTTGTAGTACTTTATAGCTTTCGAATTTTTTACCTTCCGAGGTTAATATGTATTTTAATTTTTTAGATAAGTTTTCCGAGCAAGTTCGAATGTTTTTTAAGAGGTGTAGACAAGTAAACTGAAATTTTCAAATGAGGTAAAAAATCACAGAAAATTTCTCAAAGTATAGAAAACTATAAAATTCCCTAAAAATATATTTGTATATAAAAACCATCCCTCGAAGTTCAAAACCTTAAAAATAACCCTTGAGCGCAAAAAAGTACAAAATTTGTTAAATATGCAAAAATTACAAATAATTCATAAAAGTGCAAAATAAGTTTTAAAAATACTTTACTTCTTTCGAACTTGCCACATTACGACGTTAAAAATGTATTTTCGATTTTGAGGCATGTTTTCCGAGAAACTTTGAATTTTTTTAAGTGGTAGATGCAAATAAATTAAATTTTTAGAGCGATGAGAAAATCACAGAAAAATTATGAAATTATGGAAAACCATAAAATTTTCTAAAAATATAAAAAATTAGGAAGAAATCTCCCTTGAATGTTCAAAAATTGAGAAAAAAATGCTTCAAAGTAAATAAAATACAGGATACATTAAATTTGCAAAAAATATTGAAAACTGGTGACAGGACAAAATATCACAGAAAAGCCTCCGAAACTCCGTGAAATTAGGGAAATCTCAAAAAACCCCCCCTTAAACTTCATGAAAAATAGAAAAAATCCCACAAACTATAAAAAGTTTAAAAAGATTATGTTTTGAATATGCATTTCATTCTCTAAAGGGGTTTATGTGCGATAATTAAGATTTTGAAATTGAGTTTTCAATTTCAGTTTTTAGGAGGTATATATGTCAAAAATATTTTTCTGGTTAATTTTCTATTTTCAAAGTGGTATATATGCGAAATTTTAGCCCTTTAAGGTTAAGTATCAAATTTTATTTTTTTAGGGGCCATATATGTAAAAATAAGGGTTTTCTAATCGAATCAGCGATTTAATTTTTTAAGATTATGAGGATAAATATGTTTTTAAAATACTGGACTTCTTTTGAATTTTTTACATTATGAGGTTAAATATGAATTTTCATTTTGTAAGTAAGTTTTCCAAGTATGCTTGAATTTTTTGAAGTGGCACGCAAGGAATTTAGAATCTTTGAACGAGGAAAAAATCATATAAATATTATGACCGTACAGAAAATCATAAAATTCCATAAAAATACCCTTGAATGCTCAAAAACATGAAAAAAAATATTTCAAAATTCATTAATTTTGCAAAAAATGTAGATAATCGGTAAAAATCGAAAATATCAGCAGAAACCCTCCCAAAGTCCATAAAATCGTGGAAATCTTGAAAGAACCCTCAAACTTCATGAAAGTAGAAAAAATCCCTGAAAATACAAAAAAAACATAAAAATTCTCTATTAAATATGCGTTTGGTTCTCTAAAGGAGTATATATGCGATAAGTAAAATTTTCCGATTGAGTCTTCCATTTTAGTTTTTAAGAGATATATATGCCAAAAACTTTTCTCTACGGAATTTTCTACTTTCAAAGCGATTTGTATACGAGAAATAAGTTATTTCAGGTTAAATATGAAAATTTATTTTTGAAAGAGATACATATGTGAAAATCAGTGCTCTTTTACTGAATATGCGATTTCATTTTTTAAGTTATGAGGCAGAATAATTTTTTGCAGTACTTTATAGCTTTCGAATTTTATACCTTCCGAGGTTAATATGTATTTTCATTTTTTAGATAAGTTTTCCGAGCAAGTTCGAATGTTTTTTAAGAGGTGTAGACAAGTAAACTGAAATTTTCAAATGAGGTAAAAAATCACAGAAAATTTCTCAAAGTATAGAAAACTATAAAATTCCCTAAAAATATAATTGTAGATAAAAACCCTCCCTCGAAGTTCAAAACCTTAAAAATAACCCTTGAGCGCAAAAAAAGTACAAAATTTGTTGAATATACAAAAATTACAAATAATTCATAAAAGTGCAAAATAAGTTTTAAAAATACTTTACTTCTTTTGAACTTGCCACATTACGAGGTTAAAAATGTATTTTCGATTTTGAGGTATGTTTTCCGAGAAACTTTGAATTTTTTTAAGTGGTATATGCAAATAAATTAAATTTCTAGAACGATGAGAAAATCACAGAAAAATTATGAAATTATGGAAAACCATAAAATTTTCTAAAAATATAAAAAATTAGGAAGAAATCTCCCTTGAATGTTCAAAAATTGAGAAAAAAATGCTTCAAAGTAAATAAAATACAGGAGACATTAAATTTGCAAAAAATGTTGAAAACTGGTGAAAGTACAAAATATCACAGATAAACCTCGGAAACTCCGTGAAATTAGGGAAATCTCAAAAAAACCCCCCTTAAACTTCATGAAAAATATAAAAACTCCCACAAACTATAAAAAGTTTTAAAAGATTATGTTTCGAATATGCATATCATTCTCTAAAGGTGTTTATGTGCGATAATTAAGATTTTGAATTGAGTCTTCAATTTCAGTTTTTAGGAGGTATATATGTCAAAAATATTTTTCTGGTTAATTTTCTTTTTTCAAAGTGGTATATATGCGAAAATTTAGCCCTTTAAGGTGAAGTATCAAATTTTATTTTTTTAGGAGCCATATATGTAAAAATAAGGGTTTTCTAATCGAATCAGCGATTTAATTTTTTAATATTATGCGGATAAATATGTTTTTAAAATACTTGACTTCTTTTGAATTTTTTACATTATGAGGTTAAATATGAATTTTCATTTTGTAAGTAAGTTTTCCAAGTATGCTTGAATTTTTTGAAGTGGCACGCAAGGAATTTAGAATCTTTGAACGAGGAAAAAATCATATAAATATTACTACCGTACAGAAAATCATAAAATTCCATAAAAATACCCTTGAATGCTCAAAAACATGAAAAAAAATATTTCAAAATTCATTAATTTTGCAAAAAATGTAGATAATCGGTAAAAATAGAAAATATGAGCAAAAACCCTCCCAAAGTCCATAAAATCGTGGAAATCTTGAAAGAACCCTCAAACTTCATAAAAGTAGAAAAAATCCCTGAAAATACAAAAAAAACATAAAAATTCTCCTCTTAATATGCGTTGGTTCTCGAAAAGGAGTATATATGCGATAAGTAAAATGTTTTCCGATTGAGTCGTCCATTTAGTTGTTAAGGAGATATAAGATGCAAAACTTTTCTCTGCGTAATTTTCTACTTTCAAAGCGATTTAGATACGAGAAATAAGTTATTTCAGGTTAAATATGAAAATTTATTTTTGAAAGAGATACATATGTGAAAATCAGTGCTCTTTTACTGAATATGCGATTTCATTTTTTAAGTTATGAGGCAGAATAATTTTTTCCAGTACTTTATTGCTTTCGAATTTTTTACCTTCCGAGGTTAATATGTATTTTAATTTTTTAGATAAATTTTCCGAGCAAGTTCGAATGTTTTTTAAGAGGTGTAGACAAGTAAACTGAAATTTTCAAATGAGGTAAAAAATCACAGAAAATTGCTCAAAGTATAGAAAACTATAAAATTCCCTAAAAATATAATTGTATATAAAAACCCTCCCTCGAAAGTTCAAAAACTTAAAAATAACCCTTGAGCGCAAAAAAAGTACAAAATTTGTTAAATATGCAAAAATTACAAATAATTCATAAAAGTGCAAAATAAGTTTTAAAAATACTTTACTTCTTTTGAACTTGCCACATTACGAGGTTAAAAATGTATTTTCGATTTTGAGGTATGTTTTCCGAGAAACTTTGAATTTTTTTAAGTGGTATATGCAAATAAATTAAATTTTTAGAACGATGAGAGAATCACAGAAAAATTATGAAATTATGGAAAACCATAAAATTTTCTAAAAATACAAAAAATTAGGAAGAAATCTCCCTTGAATGTTCAAAAATCAAGAAAAAAATGCTTGAAAATAAATAAAATACCGGATACATTAAATTTGCAAAAAATATTGAAAACTGGTGAAAGGACAAAATATCACAGAAAAGCCTCCGAAACTCTGTGAAATTAGGGAAATATCAAAAAACCCCCCCTTAAACTTCATGAAAAATATAAAAAATCCCACAAACTATAAAAAGTTTAAAAAGATTATGTTTTGAATATGCATTTCATTCGCTAAAGGGGATTATGTGCGATAATTAAGATTTTGAAATTGAGTTTTCAATTTCCGTTTTTAAGAGGTATATATGTCAAAAATATTTTTCTGGTTAATTTTCTTTTTTCAAAGTGGTATATATGCGAAAATTTAGCCCTTTAAGGTTAAATATCAAATTTTATTTTTTTAGGAGCCATATATGAAAAAATAAGGGTTTTATAATCGAATCAGCGATTTAATTTTTTAAGACTATGAGGATATATATGTTTTTAAAATAATTGACTTCTTTTGAATTTTTTACATTCTGAGGTTAAATATGAATTTTCATTTTGTAAGTAAGTTTTCCAAGTATGCTTGAATTTTTTTAAGTGGCACGCAAGGAATTTAGAATCTTTGAATGAGAAAAAAATCATAGAAATATTATGACTGTACAGGAAATCATAAAATTCCATAAAAATATAATAAAGTACAAAAAAACTCCCTTGAATGCTCAGAAAAATGAAAAAAAATATTTCAAAATTCATTAATTTTGCAAAAAATGTAGATAATCGGTAAAAATAGAAAATATCACCAAAAACCCTCCCAAAGTCCATAAAATCGTGGAAATCTTGAAAGAACCCTCAAACTTTATGAAAGTAGAAAAAATCCCTGAAAATACAAAAAAACATAAAAATTCTCTCTTAAATATGCGTTTGGTTCTCTAAAGGAGTATATATGCGATAAGCAAAATTTTCCGATTGAGTCTTCCATTTTAGTTTCTAAGAGATATATATGCCAAAAACTTTTCTCTACGTAATTTTCTACTTTCAAAGCGATTTACATACGAGAAATAAGTTATTTCAGGTTAAATATGAAAATTTATTTTTGAAAGAGATACATATGTGAAAATCAGTGCTCTTTTACTGAATATGCGATTTCATTTTTTAGGTTCTGAGGCAGAATAATTTTTTGCAGTCCTTTGTTGCTTTCGAATTTTTTACCGTACGAGGTTAATATGTATTTTCATTTTTTAGATAAGTTTTCCAAGCAAGTTCGAATTTTTTTTAAGAGGTGTAGACAAGTAAACTGAAATTTTCAAATGAAGTAAAAAATCACAGAAAATTTCTCAAAGTATAGAAAACTATAAAATTCCCTAAAAATATAATTGTATATAAAAACCCTCCCTCGAAAGTTCAAAAACTTAAAAATAACCCTCGAGCGCAAAAGAAGTACAAAATTTGTTAAATATGCAAAAATAACAAATAATTCATAAAAGTGCAAAATAAGTTTTAAAAATACTTTACTTCTTTTGAACTTGCCACATTACGAGGTTAAAAATGTATTTTCGATTTTGAGGTATGTTTTGCGAGGAACATTGAATTTTTTTAGGTGGTATATGCAAATAAATTAAATTTTCAGAACGGTGAGAAAATCACAGAAAAATTATGAAATTATGGAAAACCATAAAATTTTCTAAAAATACAAAAAATTAGGAAGAAATCTCCCTTGAATGTTCAAAAATCAAGAAAAAAATGCTTGAAAATAAATAAAATACCGGATACATTAAATTTGCAAAAAATATTGAAAACTGGTGAAAGGACAAAATATCACAGAAAAGCCTCCGAAACTCTGCGAAATTAGGGAAATCTCAAAAAACCCCCCCTTAAACTTCATGAAAATTATAAAAAATCCCACAAACTATAAAAAGTTTAAAAAGATTATGTTTTGAATATGCATTTCATTCGCTAAAGGGGATTATGTGCGATAATTAAGATTTTGAAATTGAGTCTTCAATTTCAGTTTTTAAGAGGTATCTATGTCAAAAATATATTTCTGATTTTTTTTCTTTTTTCAAAGTGGTATATATGTGAAAATTTAGCCCTTTAAGCTTAAATATGAAATTTTAATTTTTTAGAGCCATATATGAAAAAATAAGGTGTTTCTATAATCGAATCAAGCGATTTAATTTTTTTAAGATTAATGAGGATAAAATAGTTTTGAAATATGTTGACTTCTGTTTAATTTTTTACATTATGAGAGTTAAATAATGAATGGTCATTTTGTAAGTAAGTTTTCCAATAGGCTTGAATTTTGTTTTAAGTGGCACGCAAGGAATTTAGAATCATTAAACGAGGAAAAAATCATATAAATATTATGACCGTATAGAAAATCATAAAATTCCATAAAAATACCCTTGAATGCTCAAAAACATGAAAAAAAATATTTCAAAATTCATTAATTTTGCAAAAAATGTAGATAATCGGTAAAAAGAGAAAATATCAGCAAAAACCCTCCCAAAGTCCATAAAATCGTGGAAATCTTTAAAGAACCCTCAAACTTCATGAAAGTAGAAAAAATCCCTGAAAATACAAAAAAAACATAAAAATTCTCTCTTAAATATGCGTTTGGTTCTCTAAAGGAGTATATATGCGATAAGTAAAATTTTCCGATTGAGTCTTCCATTTTAGTTTTTAAGAGATATATATGCCAAAAACTTTTCTCTACGCAATTTTCTACTTTCAAAGCGATTTATATACGAGAAATAAGTTATTTCAAGTTAAATATGAAAATTTATTTTTGAAAGAGATACATGTGTGAAAATCAGAGCTCTTTTACTGAATATGCAATTTCATTTTTTAAGTTATGAGGCAGAATAATTTTTTGCAGTACTTTATTGCTTTCGAATTTTTTACCTTCCGTGGTTAATATGTATTTTAATTTTTTAGATAAGTTTTCCGAGCAAGTTCGAATGTTTTTTAAGAGGTCTAGACAAGTAAACTCAAAATTTTCAAATGAGGTAAAAAATCAGAGAAAATTTCTCAAAGTATAGAAAACTATAAAATTCCGTAAAAATATAATTCTATATAAAAACCCTCCCTCGAAAGGTCAAAAACTTAAAAATAACCCTTGAGCGCAAAAAAAGTACAAAATTTGTTAAATATGCAAAAATTACAAATAATTGATAAAAGTGCAAAATAAGTTTTAAAAATACTTTACTTCTTTTGAACTTGCCACATTACGAGGTTAAAAATGTATTTTCGATTTTGAGGTATGTTTTCCGAGAAACTTTGAATTTTTTTAGGTGGTATATGCAAATAAATTAAATTTTCAGAACGGTGAGAAAATCGCAGAAAAATTATGAAATTATGGAAAACCATAAAATTTTCTAAAAATATAAAAAATTACTAAGAAATCTCCCTTGAATGTTCAAAAATCGAGAAAAAAATGCTTCAAATTAAATAAAATACAGGATACATTAAATTTGCAAAAAATATTGAAAACTGGTGAAAGGACAAAATATCACAGAAAAGCCTCCGAAACTCTGTGAAATCAGGGAAATCTCAAAAAACCCCCCCTGAAACTTCATGAAAAATATAAAAAAATCCCCCAAACTATAAAAAGTTTAAAAGATTATGTTTTGAATATGCATTTCATTCGCTAAAGGGGATTATGTGCGATAATTAAGATTTTGAAATTGAGTCTTCAATTTCAGTTTTTAAGAGGTATATTTGTCAAAAATATTTTTCTGGTTAATATTCTTTTTTCAAAGTGGTATTATGCGAAAAATTAGCCTTTAAGGTTAAATATCAAATTTTATTTTTTAACGAGCCCTATATGAAAAAATAATGGTTTCTAATCGAATCAGCGATTTTAAATTTTTTTAAGATTAGAGGATAAATCTGTTTTTTAAAATAGTGACTTCTTTTGAATTTTTTACATTATGAGGTTAAATATGAATTTTCATTTTGTAAGTAAGTTTTCCACGTTTGCTTGAATTTTTTAAAGTGGCACGCAAGGAATTTAGAATCTTTGAATGAGGAAAAAATCATAGAAATATTATGACTATATAGAAAATCATAAACTTCCATAAAAAAAACTCACTTGAATGCTCAAAAAGATGAAAAAAAATATTTCAAAATTCATTAATTTTGGAAAAAATGTAGATAATCGGTAAAACTAGAAAATATCACAAAAAACCCTCCCGAAGTCCATAAAATCATGGAAATCTTGAAAGAACCCTCAAACTTCATGAAAGTAAAAAAAATCCCTCAAAATACAAAAAAAACATTAAAATTCTCTCTTAAATATGCGTTTGGTTCTCTAAAGGAGTATATATGCGATAAGTAAAATTTTCCGATTGAGTCTTCCATTTTAGTTTTTAAGAGATATATATGCCAAAAACTTTTCTCTACGTAATTTTCTACTTTCAGAGCGATTTATATACGAGAAATAAGTTATTTCAGGTTAAATATGAAAATTTATTTTTGAAAGAGATACATATGTGAAAATCAGTGCTCTTTTACTGAATATGCGATTTCATTTTTTAAGTTATGAGGCAGAATAATTTTTTCCAGAACTTTATTGCTTTCGAATTTTTTACCTTCCGAGGTTAATATGTATTTTAATTTTTTAGATAAATTTTCCGAGCAAGTTCGAATGTTTTTTAAGAGGTGTAGACAAGTAAACTGAAATTTTCAAATGAGGTAAAAAATCACAGAAAATTTCTCAAAGTATAGAAAACTATAAAATTCCCTAAAAATATAATTGTATATAAAAACCCTCCCTTGAAAGGTCAAAAACTTAAAAATAACCCTTGAGCGCAAAAAAAGTACAAAATTTGTTAAATATGCAAAAATTACAAATAATTCATAAAAGTGCAAAATAAGTTTTAAAAATACTTTACTTCTTTTGAACTTGCCACATTACGAGGTTAAAAATGTATGTTCGATTTTGAGGTATGTTTTCCGAGAACCTTGGAATTTTTTTAGGTGGTATATGCAAATAAATTACATTTTTAGAACGATGAGAAAATCACAGAAAAATTATGAAATTATGGAAAACCATAAAATTTTCTAAAAATATAAAAAATTAGGAAGAAATCTCCCTTGAATGTTCAAAAATCGAGAAAAAAATGCTTCAAAGAAAATAAAATACAGGATACGTTAATTTTGCAAAAAATGTTGAAAACTGGTGAAAGGACAAAATATCACAGAAAAGCCTCCGAAACTCCGTGAAATTAGGGAAATCTCAAAAAACCCCCCCTTAAACTTCATGAAAAATATAAAAAAATCCCACAAACTATAAAAAGTTTAAAAAGATTATGTTTTGAATATGCATTTCATTCTCTAAAGGGGTTTATGTGCGATAATTACGATTTTGAAATTGAGTCTTCAATTTCAGTTTTTAAGAGGTATATATGTCAAAAATATTTTTCTGGTTAATTTTATTTTTTCAAAGTGGTATATATGCGAAAATTTAGCCCTTTAAGGTAAAATATCAAATTTTATTTTTTTAGGAGCCATATATGTAAAAATAAGGGTTTTCTAATCGAATCGGCGATTTAATTTTTTAATATTATGAGGATAAATATGTTTTTAAAATACTTGACTTCTTTTGAATTTTTTACATTATGAGGTTAAATATGAATTTTCATTTTCTAAGTAAGTTTTCCAAGTATGCTTGAATTTTTTTAAGTGGCACGCAAGGAATTTAGAATCTTTGAATGAGGAAAAAATCATAGAAATATTATGACTTATAGAAAATTATAAAATTCCATAAAAATATAATAAAGTACGAAAAAACACCCTTGAATGCTCAAAAACATGAAAAAAAATATTTCAAAATTCATTAATTGTGCAAAAAATGTAGATAATCGGTAAAAATAGAAAATATCAGCAAAAACCCTCCCAAAGTCCATAAAATCGTGGAAATCTTGAAAGAACCCTCAAACTTCATGAAAGTAGAAGAAATCCCTGAAAATACAAAAAAAACATAAAAATTCTCTCTTAAATATGCGTTTGGTTCTCTAAAGGAGTATATATGCGATAAGTAAACTTTTCCGATTGAGTCTTCCATTTTAGTTTTTAAGAGATATATATGCCAAAAACTTTTCTCTACGTAATTTTCTACTTTCAAAGCGATTTATATACGAGAAATAAGTTATTTCAGGTTAAATATGAAAATTTATTTTTGGAAGAGATACATATGTGAAAATCAGAGCTCTTTTACTGAATATGCAATTTCATTTTTTAAGTTATGAGGCAGAATAATTTTTTGCAGTACTTTATTGCTTTCGAATTTTTTACCTTCCGAGGTTAATATGTATTTTAATTTTTTAGATAAATTTTCCGAGCAAGTTCGAATGTTTTTTAAGAGGTCTAGACAAGTAAACTCAAAATTTTCAAATGAGGTAAAAAATCAGAGAAAATTTCTCAAAGTATAGAAAACTATAAAATTCCCTAAAAATATAATTGTATATAAAAACCCTCCCTCGAAAGTTCAAAAACTTAAAAATAACCCTTGAGCGCAAAAAAAAGTACAAAATTTGTTAAATATGCAAAAATTACAAATAATTCATAAAAGTGCAAAATAAGTTTTAAAAATACTTTACTTCTTTTGAACTTGCCACATTACGAGGTTAAAAATGTATTTTCGATTTTGAGGTATGTTTTCCGAGAAACTTTGAATTTTTTTACGTGGTATATGCAAATAAATTAAATTTTTAGAACGGTGAGGAAAATCGCAGAAAAAAATTATGAAATTATATGGAAACCATAAATTTTTTCTAAAAATATAAAAAATTAACGATAAATCTCCCTTGAATGTTCACGAATCGAGAAAAAAATGCTTCAAAGTAAGTAAATACAGGATACAGTAAATTTGCAAAAAATGTTTTGAAAACAGGTGAACGGACAAAATATCACAGAAAGGCCTCCGAAACTCACCTCCGTGAAATTAGGGAAATCTAAAAAAACCACCCCTTAAAGTTCATGAAAATATAAAAAATCCCACAACTATAAAAAGTTTAAAAAGATTATGTTTTTGAATAGGCATTTCAATTCTCTAAAGGGGTTTTAAGGTGCGATATTAAGATTTTGAAATTGAGTCAGTCAATTTCAGTTTGAAGAGGTAATATGATCAAAAATATTTTCGGGTTAATTTTTCTTTTTTTCAAAGTGGTATATATGCGAAAATGTTTTAGCCCTTTAAGGTTAAATATCCAAATTTTAATGTTTTTTATTTACGAGCCATATTATGTAAAAATAAGGTTGTTCTAGATCGAATCAGCGATTTAATTTTTTAAGATATGAGGATAAATATGTTTTTAAAATAGTTGACTTCTTTTGAATTTTTTACATTATGAGGTTAAATATGAATTTTCATTTTGTAAGTAATTTTTCCAAGTATGCTTGAATTTTTTTAAGTGGCAAGGAATTTAGAATCTTTGAATGAGGAAAAAATCATAGAAATATTATGACCGTATAGAAAATCATAAAATTCCATAAAAATATAATAAAGTACAAAAAAAACTCCCTTGAATGCTCAAAAACATGAAAAAAAATATTTCAAAATTCATTAATTTCGCAAAAAATGTAGATAATCGGTAAAAATAGAAAATATCACCAAAAACCCTCCCAAAGTCCATAAAATCGTGGAAATCTTGAAAGAACCCTCAAACTTCATGAAAGTAGAAAAAATCCCTGAAAATACAAAAAAAACATAAAAATTCTCTCTTAAATATGCGTTTGGTTCTCTAAAGGAGTATATATGCGATAAGTAAAATTTTCCGATTGAGTCTTCCATTTTAGTTTTTAAGAGATATATATGCCAAAAACTTTTCTCTACGTAATTTTCTACTTTCAAAGCGATTTATATACGAGAAATAAGTTATTTCAGGTTAAATATGAAAATTTATTTTTGAAAGAGATACATATGTGAAAATCAGTGCTCTTTTACTGAATATGCGATTTCATTTTTTAAGTTATGAGGCAGAATAATTTTTTACAGTACTTTATTGCTTTCGAATTTTTTACCTTCCGAGGTTAATATGTATTTTAATTTTTTAGATAAATTTTCCGAGCAAGTTCGAATGTTTTTTAAGAGGTGTAGACAAGTAAACTGAAATTTTCAAATGAGGTAAAAAATCACAGAAAATTTCTCAAAGTATAGAAAACTATAAAATTCCCTAAAAATATAATTGTATATAAAAACCCTCCCTCGAAAGTTTAAAAACTTAAAAATAACCCTTGAGCGCAAAAAAAGTACAAAATTTGTTAAATAAGCAAAAATTACAAATAATTCATAAAAGTGCAAAATAAGTTTTAAAAATACTTTACTTCTTTTGAACTTGCCACATTAGGAGGTTAAAAATGTATTTTCGATTTTGAGGTATGTTTTCCGAGCAACTTTGAATTTTTTTAGGTGGTATATGCAAATAAATTAAATTTTCAGAACGGTGAGAAAATCGCAGAAAAATTATGAAATTATGGAAAACCATAAAATTTTCTAAAAATATAAAAAATTAGGAAGAAATCTCCCTTGAATGTTCAAAAATTGAGAAAAAAATGCTTCAAAGTAAATAAAATACAGGATACATTAAATTTGCAAAAAATGTTGAAAACTGGTGAAAGGACAAAATATCACAGAAAAGCCTCCGAAACTCCGTGAAATTAGGGAAATCTCAAAAACCCCCCCCTTAAACTTCATGAAAAATATAAAAAATCCCACAAACTATAAAAAGTTTAAAAAGATTATGTTTTGAATATGCATTTCATTCTCTAAAGGGGTTTATGTGCGATAATTACGATTTTGAAATTGAGTCTTCAATTTCAGTTTTTAAGAGGTATATATGTCAAAAATATTTTTCTGGTTAATTTTCTTTTTTCAAAGTGGTATATATGCGAAAATTTAGCCCTTTAAGGTTAAATATCAAATTTTATTTTTTTAGGAGCCATATATGAAAAAATAAGGGTTTTCTAATCGAATCAGCGATTTAATTTTTTAAGACTATGAGGATAAATATGTTTTTAAAATAGTTGACTTCTTTTGAATTTTTTACATTATGAGGTTAAATATGAAATTTCATTTTGTAAGTAAGTTTTCCAAGTATGCTTGAATTTTTTTAAGTGGCACGCAAGGAATTTAGAATCTTTGAACGAGGAAAAAATCATAGAAATATTATGACTGTATAGAAAATCATAAAATTCCATAAAAATACCCTTGAATGCTCAAAAACATGAAAAAAAATATTTCAAAATTCATTAATTTTGCAAAAAATGTAGATAATCGGTAAAAATAGAAAATATCAGCAAAAACCCTCCCAAAGTCCATAAAATCGTGGAAATCTTGAAAGAACCCTCAAACTTCATGAAAGTAGAAAAAATCCCTGAAAATACAAAAAAAACATAAAAATTCTCTCTTAAATATGCGTTTGGTTCTCTAAAGGAGTATATATGCGATAAGTAAAATTTTCCGATTGAGTCTTCCATTTAGTTTTTAAGAGATATATATGCCAAAAACTTTTCTCTACGTAATTTTCTACTTTCAAAGCGATTTATATACGAGAAATAAGTTATTTCAGGTTAAATATGAAAATTTATTTTTGAAAGAGATAGATATGTGAAAATCAGTGCTCTTTTACTGAATATGCGATTTCATTTTTTAAGTTATGAGGCAGAATAATTTTTTGCAGTACTTTATTGCTTTCGAATTTTTTACCTTCCGAGGTTAATATGTATTTTAATTTTTTAGATAAGTTTTCCGAGCAAGTTCGAATGTTTTTTAAGAGGTGTAGACAAGTAAACTGAAATTTTCAAATGAGGTAAAAAATCACAGAAAATTTCTCAAAGTATAGAAAACTATAAAATTCCCTAAAAATATAATTGTATATAAAAACCCTCCCTCGAAAGTTCAAAACTAAAAATAACCCTTGAGCGCAAAAAAAGTACAAAATTTGTTAAATATGCAAAAATTACAAATAATTCATAAAAGTGCAAAATAAGTTTTAAAAATACTTTACTTCTTTTGAACTTGCCACATTACGAGGTTAAAAATGTATTTTCGATTTTGAGGTATGTTTTGCGAGCAACTTTGAATTTTTTTAGGTGGTATATGCAAATAAATTAAATTTTCAGAACGGTGAGAAAATCGCAGAAAAATTATGAAATTATGGAAAACCATAAAATTTTCTAAAAATATAAAAAATTAGGAAGAAATCTCCCTTGAATGTTCAAAAATCGAGAAAAAAATGCTTCAAAGTAAATAAAATACAGGATACATTAAATTTGCAAAAAATGTTGAAAACTGGTGAAAGGACAAAATATCACAGAAAAGCCTCCGAAACTCCGTGAAATTAGGGAAATCTCAAAAAACCCCCCCTTAAACTTCATGAAAAATATAAAAAATCCCACAAACTATAAAAAGTTTAAAAAGATTATGTTTTGAATATGCATTTCATTCTCTAAAGGGGTTTATGTGCGATAATTAAGATTTTGAAATTGAGTCTTCAATTTCAGTTTTTAAGAGGTATATATGTCAAAAATATTTTTCTGGTTAATTTTCTTTTTTCAAAGTGGTATATATGCGAAAATTTAGCCCTTTAAGGTTAAGTATCAAATTTTATTTTTTTTAGGAGCCATAATATGTAAAAATAAGGGGTTTTCTAATCGAATCAGCGATGTTAATTTTTTAAGATTAATGAGGATAGAATATGTTTTTAAAATAGTTGACTTCTTTTGAATTTTTTACATTATGAGGTTAAATATGAATTTTCATTTTGTAAGTAATTTTTCCAAGTATGCTTGAATTTTTTTAAGTGGCACGCAAGGAATTTAGAATCTTTGAATGAGGAGAAAACCATAGAAATATTATGACCGTATAGAAAATCATAAAATTCCATAAAAATATAATAAAGTAAAAAAAAAAACTCCCTTGAATGCTCAAAAACATGAAAAAAAAATAATTTCAAAATTCATTAAGTTCGGCAAAAAATGTAGAAATGGCCGGTAAAAGATAGAAATAATCACCAAAAGCCCCCCCCCCCCAAAGTCCAATAAAATCATGGAAATCGTGAAAAACCCTCAAGCTTCATGAAAGCAGAAAAAATCCCTGAAAATAAAAAAAAAAAACATAAAAATTCTCTCTTAAATATGCGTTTGGTTCTCTAAAGGAGTATATATGCGATAAGTAAAATTTTCCGATTGAGTCTTACATTTTAGTTTTTAAGAGATATATATGCCAAAAACTTTTCTCTACGTAATTTTCTACTTTCAAAGCGATTTATATACGAGAAATAAGTTATTTCAGGTTAAATATGAAAATTTATTTTTGAAAGAGATAGATATGTGAAAATCAGTGCTCTTTTACTGAATATGCGATTTCATTTTTTAAGTTATGAGGCAGAATAATTTTTTCCAGTACTTTATTGCTTTCGAATTTTTTACCTTCCGAGGTTAATATGTATTTTAATTTTTTAGATAAATTTTCCGAGCAAGTTCGAATGTTTTTTAAGAGGTGTAGACAAGTAAACTGAAATTTTCAAATGAGGTAAAAAATCACAAAAAATTTCTCAAAGTATAGAAAACTATAAAATTCCCTAAAAATATAATTGTATATAAAAACCCTCCCTCGAAAGTTCAAAAACTTAAAAATAACCCTTGAACGCAAAAAAAGTACAAAATTTGTTAAATATGCAAAAATTACAAATAATTGATAAAAGTGCAAAATAAGTTTTAAAAATACTTTACTTGGTTTGAACTTGCCACGATTACAGGTTAAAAATGTATTTTTCGATTTTGAGGTAGGTTTTTGGCGAGCAACTCTTTGAATGTTTTAGGTGGTATAAATGCAAATAAATAAATTTTTCAGACGGGGAGGAAAAATCGCAGAAAAAGTATGAAATTAGGGAAACCATAAATTTTCTAAAAATATAAAAATTAGTAAAAATCTCCCTGAATGTTCAAAAATCGAGAAAAAAATGCTACAAAATAAATAAAATACAGGATACATTAAATTTGCAAAAAATATTGAAAACTGGTGAAAGGACAAAATATCACTGAAAAGCCTCCGAAACTCCGTGAAATTAGGGAAATCTCAAAAAACCCCCCCTTAAACTTCATGAAAAATAGAAAAAATCCCACAAACTATAAAAAGTTTAAAAAGATTATGTTTTGAATATGCATTTCATTCTCTAAAGGGGTTTATGTGCGATAATTAAGATTTTGAAATTGAGTCTTCAATTTCAGTTTTTAAGAGGTATATATGTCAAAAATATTTTTCTGGTTATTTTTCT
>RXID01017266.1:0-36396 GCA_005019695.1 Trichopus zeylanicus subsp. travancoricus
TAGTAAATAGAATAATATAATATGTTAATAAGTGAAAATGCCAAGTTAGTTTAAAAAATTGATAAAAATTTAAAAATGGCCCAAAAAACTGGAATTCTTTTATTATAATACGATTAATTAAGGATTTTTTTTAATCGAATAATCTGATGAATGTCAGAGACGTATTTTTTTATAAATATCATTTAGTATTTAATAAATTAATATAACTATTCAAATGGCCCAAAAATAAACAATTATTTAAATATAATAAAAGCAATTTTGGATTTTTTTTTTTTTATTATATTTTAGCTAACTAGTTAAATAATTTTACAAATTTCACATTACAATTTTTCAATATAATTTATTTTTAGTGAAATAAATATTTTAAAATTCATACAAGTAAATCAAACTAAACATAAAGAACTTTTAAAAAATGGCCTAAAGGTTAATTTGTGGGCCCCGCGGTAATTCCCGAGAATTCGTTGTTTTTCTGTCAAAATTTTTGGAACCCAAAACCGGAATTGAAAAAGGGTAGGAATTGTCAAATTCGGTGAACTCCTAATTTTGGAATCGAACGAAACGCCATAGTTAAGGTGTTCGACTCTTCATTCCTCCAATTCTCTAAATTGTTAGGATTTCGAATCCGTCCCAATAGATCCTTAAGCGCCATCCGAGGAATTCCCAATATGGAATTGAGAAATTAGTCAACTCTGTCGATTCCTAGATAGTGATGGCATTATCGGAATTGTCTAATTCCGGTGTTTGGATGAGTAATTTTTGGGTGGAATTAGAAATTGATTTCCTCTCTCTATTTCGAAAAATGTATTAAATTTAATATCATACTTGGTACAAACTTTCAAAATATAAATATAATTCATAAACACAAAATATATTGTATTTTTTAAAAAATTAATAACTGATTTATAAGTAAATAGAATAATATAATATATTAACAACAGAGAAAATAATCTAATGAAAAAATTAATATAAATTGAAAAATGGCGAAAAATAATGAATTCGAAATCTTGAATTGAGCAATCGATCAACTCTGTCGATTCCGAGAAATTGAGGGAATCGTTAGAATTGTCTAATTTCGAAATTTGGATGAGTATTTTCTTGAGCGAATTAGAAATTGATTAATTCTCTCGATTCTCAGAAATATATTAAATTTAGTTTTACATTTGGTTCAAAATGAAAAGATATAAATATAATTTATAAATTGAAAATATATATTATTTTTTGAGAATTCATACTTTAATTATAAGTAAATAGAATAACGTAATATATTAATATTAGGAAATACTAAGTCAATTATAAAATTAATATAAATTTCAAAATGGGACAAAAATAAAGAATTGTATAATTATAATCAGATTAATTTGGGATTTATTTAATATTCTTTTTCCTTATAAAATAGTTTGATAAAGGTAAAATACGAACATATTAAATTAATATTAAATTTAGTAGAAAATACTTAAAGAATATAAATATAATTGACAAACATAACATATATACTTTTTTTAGAAATAAATAATTAATTTATCAGTAAATAGAATAATATAATATGTTAATATGAGAAAATGCCAAGTTAGTTTAAAAAATTGATAAAAATTTAAAAATGGCCCAAAAAACTGGAATTCTTTTCTTATAATACGATTAATTTAGGATTTATTATTTTTTTAATCGAATAATCAGATGAATATCTGATACATATTTTTTATAAATATCATTTAATATTTAAAAAATTAATATAATTCCCGAGAATTCGTTGTTTTTCCCTCAAAATTTTTGGAACCCAAAACCGGAATTGAAAAAGGGTAGGAATTGTCAAAGTCGGTGAACTCCTAATTTTGGAATCGAACGAAACGCCATAGTTAAGGTGTTCGACTCTTCATTCCTCCAATTCTCTAAACTGTTAGGATTTCGAATCCGTCCCAATAGATCCTTAAGCGCCATCCGAGGAATTCCCAATCTGGAATTGAGAAATTAGTCAACTCTCTCGATTCCTAGAAAGTGAGGGCATTATCGAAATTGTCTAATTCCGGTGTTTGGATGAGTAATTTTTGGATGGAATCAGAAATTGATTTGTTCTCTGTATTTCGAAAAATGTATTAAATTTAATATCATACTTGGTACAAACTTTCAAAATATAAATATAATTCATAAACACAAAATATATTGTATTTTTTAAAAAATTAATAACTGATTTATAAGTAAATAGAATAATATAATATATTAACAACAGAGAAAATAATCTAATGAAAAAATTAATATAAATTGAAAACTGGCGAAAAATAATGAATTCGGAATCGAGAATTGAGCAATCTATCAACTCTGTCGATACCGAGAAATTGAGGGAATCGTTAGAATTGTCTAATTTCGAAATTTGGATGAGTATTTTCTTGAGCGAATTAGAAATTGATTAATTCTCTCGATTCTAAGAACATATATTAAATTTAGTTTTACATTTGGTAAAAAATGAAAAGATATAAATATGATTTGTAAATTGAAAATATATATTATTTTTTGGGAATTCATACTTTAATTACAAGTAAATAGAATAACGTAATATAATAATATTAGGAAATACTAAGTCAATTATAAAATTAATATAAATTTCAAAATGGCACAAAAATAAAGAATTGTGTATTAAAGCAGATTACAATTTGAGATTTATTTTAATATCCTTTTTTCTTATAAAAGTGTTTGCTAAGGTCAATACGAACATAATTAATTACATATTCAACTTATAGGTACAACACTACGTAAAAGAATATAAATCATACTATCAACGAAACATAGCAGATGGACTTTTTTTAGACAATCAATAATTAAGTTATATCATCAGTAAAGAGAATCAAATCTCACGATGTGTCATTGAGAATTCCAACTTAGTTAACAAATACGCTAAAATTTAAAAATGGCCCAAAAAATTGGAATTCTTTTATTATAATACGATTAATTTAGGATTTATTATTTTTTTACGGGAATAATTTGACGAATGACAGATACGTATTTTTTTATAAATATCATTTAGTATTTAAAAAATTAATATAACTATTAAAATGGCCCAAAAATAAATAATTATTTAAATATAATAAAAGCAATTTCGGATTTTTTTATTATATTTTAGCTAACTAGTTAAATAATTTGACAAATTCAACATTACAATTTTTCAATATAATTTATTTTTAGTGAAATAAATATTTTAAAATTCATACAAGTAAATCAAACTAAACATAAAGAACTTTTAAAAAATGGCCTAAAGGTTAATTTGTGTGCCCCGCTGTAATTCCCGAGAATTAGTTGTTTTTCTCTCAAAATTTTGGGAACCCAAAACCGGAATTGAAAAGGGGTAGGAATTGTCAAATTCGGTGAACTCCTAATTTTGGAATCGAACAAAACGCCATAGTTAAGGTGTTCGACTCTTCATTCCTCCAATTCTCTAAATTGTTAGGATTTCGAATCCGTCCCAATAGATCGTTAAGCGCCATCCGATGAATTCCCAATATGGAATTGAGAAATTAGTCAACTCTGTCGATTCCTAGAAAGTGATGGCATTATCGGAATTGTCTAATTCCGGTGTTTGGATGAGTAATTTTTGGGTGGAATTAGAAATTGATTTGCTCTCTCTATTTCGAAAAATGTATTAAATTTAATATCATACTTGGTACAAACTTTCAAAATATAAATATAATTCATAAACACAAAATATATTGCATTTTTTAACAAACTAATAATTTATTTATAAGTAAATAGAATAATATAATATATTAACAACAGAGAAAATAATCTAGTGAAAAAATTAATATAAATTGAAAAATGGCGAAAAATATTGAATTCGGAATCTAGAATTGAGCAATCGATCAACCCTGTCGATTCCGAGAAATTGAGGGAATCGTTAGAATTGTCTAATTTCGAAATTTGGATGAGTATTTTCTTGCGCGAATTAGAAATTGATTAATTCTCTCGATTGTAAGAAAATAGATTAAATTTAGTTTTACATTTGGTACAAAATGAAAAGATATAAATATAATTTACAAATTGAAAATATATATTATTTTTTGATAATTCATACTTTAATTATAAGTAAATAGAATAACTTAATATATTAATATTAGGAAATACTAAGTCAATTATAAAATTAATACAAATTTTAAAATGGGACAGAAATAAAGAATTGTATAATTATAATCAGATTCATTGGATTTATTTAATATTCTTTTTTCTTTTAAAATAGTTTGATAAAGGTAAAATACAAACATATTAAAGTAATATTAAATTTAGTGCAAAATACAAAAAGAATATAAATATAATTCACAAACATAGCATATATACTTTCTTAGAAATAACTAAACTTAATTTCTTAGTAAAATAGAATAATTATAATATGTAATAAGTGCAATGCCCAACTTAGTTTAAAAAATTGATAATACATTTAAAAAAATGGGCCCAAAAAACTGGAATTCTTTTCTTATCATCCGCATTTAATTAAGGATGTTTTTTAATCGGAATACTCTGATTGCAGGTCAGAGTACGTATTTTTTTATAAATCTTCATTTAGTATTAATAAATTACATATACACTTATTTAAAATGGCCCCAAAAATAACCAATTATTTAAATATAATACAACAAGCCAATTTTGGGATTTTTTTTTTTATTATCTTTTTAGCTAACAGTTCAATAATTTTACAAATTTTCCACATTACAATTTTCAATATAAGTTATTTTTAGTGAATAAAATATTTTAAAATTCATACAAGTTAAATCACTAAACATAAAGACTTTAAAAAACTGGGCTAAGGTAATTTGTGGGCCCCGGGTAATTCCCGAGAATTCGTTGTTTTTCTCTCAAAATTTTTGGAACCAAAACCGGAATTGAAAAAGGGTAGGAATTGTCAAATTCGGTGAACTCCTAATTTTGGAATCGAACGAAACGCCATAGTTAAGGTGTTCGACTCTTCATTCCTCCAATTCTCTAAATTGTTAGGATTTCGAATCCATCCCAATAGATCCTTAAGCGACATCCGATGAATTCCCAATATGGAATTGAGAAATTAGTCAACTCTGTCAATTCCTAGAAAGTGAGTGAGTTATCGCAATTGTCTAATTCCGGTGTTTGGATGAGTACTTTTTGGATGGAATTAGAAATTGATTTGTTCTGTCTATTTCGAAAAGTATATTAAATTTAATATTATATTTGGTACAGACTTTCAAAATATAAATATAATTCATAAACACAAAATATATTGTATTTTTTGAAAATTAATAACTTATTTATAAGTAAATAGAATAATATAATAAATTAACAACAGAGAAAATAATCTAATGAAAAAATTAATATAAATTGAGAAATGGCCAAAAATAATGAATTCGGAATCTAGAATTGAGCAATCGATCAACTCTGTCGATTCCGAGAAATTGAGGGAATCGTTAGAATTGTCTAATTTCGAAATTTGGATGAGTATTTTCTTGAGCGAATTAGAAATTGATTAATTCTCTCGATTTTAAGAAAATATATTAAATTTAGTTTTACATTTGGTACAAAATGAAAAGATATAAATATAATTTATAAATTGAAAATATATATTATTTTTTGGGAATTCATACTTTAATTATAAGTAAATAGAATAACGTAATATATTAATATTAGGAAATACTAAGTCAATTATAAAATTAATATAAATTTTCAAAATGGCACAAAAATAAAGAATTGTATAATTATAATCAGATTAATTTGGGATTTATTTAATATTCTTTTTTCTTATAAAATAGTTTGATAAAGGTAAAATACGAACATATTAAATTAATATTAAATTTAGTAGAAAATACTTAAAGAATATAAATATAATTGACAAACATAGCATATATACTTTTTTTAGAAATAAATAATTAATTTATCAGTAAATTGAATAATATAATATGTTAATATGAGAAAATGACAAGTTAGTTTAAAAAATTGATAAAAATTTAAAAATGGCCCAAAAAACTGGAATTCTTTTCTTATAATACGATTAATTTAGGATTTATTATTTTTTTAATCGAATAATCAGATGAATGTCTGATACATATTTTTTATAAATATCATTTAATATTTAAAAAATTAATATAATTCCCGAGAATTCGTTGTTTTTCCCTCAAAATTTTTGGAACCCAAAACCGGAATTGAAAAAGGGTAGGAATTGTCAAAGTCGGTGAACTCCTAATTTTGGAATCGAACGAAACGCCATAGTTAAGGTGTTCGACTCTTCATTCCTCCAATTCTCTAAACTGTTAGGATTTCGAATCCGTCCCAATAGATCCTTAAGCGCCATCCGAGGAATTCCCAATCTGGAATTGAGAAATTAGTCAACTCTCTCGATTCCTAGAAAGTGAGGGCATTATCGAAATTGTCTAATTCCGGTGTTTGGATGAGTAATTTTTGGATGGAATCAGAAATTGATTTGTTCTCTGTATTTCGAAAAATGTATTAAATTTAATATCATACTTGGTACAAACTTTCAAAATATAAATATAATTCATAAACACAAAATATATTGTATTTTTTAAAAAATTAATAACTTATTTATAAGTAAATAGAATAATATAATATATTAACAACAGAGAAAATAACCTAATGAAAAAATTAATATAAATTGAAAAATGGCAAAAAATAATGAATTCGGAATCTAGAATTGAGCAACCGATCAACTCTGTCGATTCCGAGAAATTGAGGGAATCGTTAGAATTGTCTAATTTCGAAATTTGGACGAGTATTTTCTTGAGCGAATTAGAAATTGATTAATTCTCTCGATTCTAAGAAAATATATTAAATTTAGTTTTACCTTTGGTACAAAATGAAAAGATATAAGTATCATTTTTAAATTGAAAATATATATTATTTTTTGGGAATTCATACTTTAATTACAAGTAAATAGAATAACGTAATATAATAATATTAGGAAATACTAAGTCAATTATAAAATTAATATAAATTTCAAAATGGCACAAAAATAAAGAATTGTGTATTTATAATCAGATTAATTTGGGATTTATTTAATATACTTTTTTCTTATAAAATAGTTTGATAAAGGTAAAATACGAACATATTAAATTAATATTAAATTCAGTACAAAATACTTATAGAATATAAATATAATTCACAAACATAGCATATATACTTTTTTAAGAAATAAATAATTAATTTATCAGTAAATAGAATAATATAATATGTTAATATGAGAAAATGCCAACTTAGTTTAAAAAATAGATAAAAATTTAAAAATGGCCCAAAAAATTGGAATTCTTTTATTATAATACGGTTAATTTAGGATTTATTATTTTTTTAATCGAATCATCTGATGAATGTCAGATACGTATTTTTTTATAAATATCATTTAGTATTTAAAAAATTAATATAACTATTGAAATGGCCCAAAAATAAATAATTATTTAAATATAATAAAAGCAATTTCGGATTTTTTTATTATATTTTAGCTAACTAGTTAAATAATTTGACAAATTTCACATTACAATTTTTCAATATAATTTATTTTTAGTGAAATAAATATTTTAAAATTCATACAAGTAAATCAAACTAAACATAAAGAACTTTTAAAAAATGGCCTAAAGGTTAATTTGTGGGCCCAGCCGTAATTCCCGAGAATTCGTTGTTTTTCTCCCAAATTTTTTGGAACCCAAAACCGGAATTGAAAAAGGGTAGGAATTGTCAAATTCGGTGAACTCCTAATTTTGGAATCGAACGAAACGCCATAGTTAAGGTGTTCGACTCTTCATTCCTCCAATTCTCTAAATTGTTAGGATTTCGAATCCGTCCCAATAGATCCTTAAGCGCCATCCGAGGAATTACCAATATGGAATTGAGAAATTAGTCAACTCTGTCGATTCCTAGAAAGTGATGGCATTATCGGAATTGTCTAATTCCGGTGTTTGGATGAGTAATTTTTGGGTGGAATTAGAAATTGATTTCCTCTCTCTATTTCGAAAAATGTATTAAATTTAATATCATACTTGGTACAAACTTTCAAAATATAAATATAATTCATAAACACAAAATATATTGCATTTTTTAACAAATTAATAATTTATTTATAAGTAAATAGAATAATATAATATATTAACAACAGAGAAAATAATCTAGTGAAAAAATTAATATAAATTGAAAAATGGCGAAAAATAATGAATTCGGAATCTAGAATTGAGCAATCGATCAACCCTGTCGATTCCGAGAAATTGAGGGAATCGTTAGAATTGTCTAATTTCGAAATTTGGATGAGTATTTTCTTGAGCGAATTAGAAATTGATTAATTCTCTCGATTGTAAGAAAATATATTAAATTTAGTTTTACATTTGGTACAAAATGAAAAGATATAAATATAATTTACAAATTGAAAATATATATTATTTTTTGATAATTCATACTTTAATTATAAGTAAATAGAATAACTTAATATATTAATATTAGGAAATACTAAGTCAATTATAAAATTAATACAAATTTTAAAATGGGACAGAAATAAAGAATTGTATAATTATAATCAGATTAATTTGGGATTTATTTAATATTCTTTTTTCTTTTAAAATAGTTTGATAAAGGTAAAATACGAACATATTAAAGTAATATTAAATTTAGTGCAAAATACAAAAAGAATATAAATATAATTCACAAACATAGCATATATACTTTTCTTAGAAATAAATAATTAATTTATTAGTAAATAGAATAATATAATATGTTAATAAGTGAAAATGCCAAGTTAGTTTAAAAAATTGATAAAAATTTAAAAATGGCCCAAAAAACTGGAATTCTTTTATTATAATACGATTAATTAAGGATTTTTTTTAATCGAATAATCTGATGAATGTCAGAGACGTATTTTTTTATAAATATCATTTAGTATTTAATAAATTAATATAACTATTAAAATGGCCCAAAAATAAACAATTATTTAAATATAATAAAAGCAATTTTGGATTTTTTTTTATTATATTTTAGCTAACTAGTTAAATAATTTTACAAATTTCACATTACAATTTTTCAATATAATTTATTTTTAGTGAAATAAATATTTTAAAATTCATACAAGTAAATCAAACTAAACATAAAGAACTTTTAAAAAATGGCCTAAAGGTTAATTTGTGGGCCCCGCGGTAATTCCCGAGAATTCGTTGTTTTTCTCTCAAAATTTTTGGAACCAAAACCGGAATTGAAAAAGGGTAGGAATTGTCAAATTCGGTGAACTCCTAATTTTGGAATCGAACGAAACGCCATAGTTAAGGTGTTCGACTCTTCATTCCTCCAATTCTCTAAATTGTTAGGATTTCGAATCCGTCCCAATAGATCCTTAAGCGCCATCCGAGGAATTCCCAATATGGAATTGAGAAATTAGTCAACTCTGTCGATTCCTAGAAAGTGATGGCATTATCGGAATTGTCTAATTCCGGTGTTTGGATGAGTAATTTTTGGGTGGAATTAGAAATTGATTTCCTCTCTCTATTTCGAAAAATGTATTAAATTTAATATCATACTTGGTACAAACTTTCAAAATATAAATATAATTCATAAACACAAAATATATTGCATTTTTTAACAAATTAATAATTTATTTATAAGTAAATAGAATAATATAATATATTAACAACAGAGAAAATAATCTAGTGAAAAAATTAATATAAATTGAAAAATGGCGAAAAATAATGAATTCGGAATCTAGAAGTGAGCAATCGATCAACTCTGTCGATTCCGAGAAATTGAGGGAATCGTTAGAATTGTCTAATTTCGAAATTTGGATGAGTATTTTCTTGAGCGAATTAGAAATTGATTAATTCTCTCGATTCTAAGAAAATATATTAAATTTAGTTTTACATTTGGTACAAAATGAAAAGATATAAATATAATTTATAAATTGAAAATATATATTATTTTTTGGGAATTCATACTTTAATTATAAGTAAATAGAATAACGTAATATATTAATATTAGGAAATACTAAGTCAATTATAAAATTAATATAAATTTCAAAATGGGACAAAAATAAAGAATTGTATAATTATAATCAGATTAATTTGGGATTTATTTAATATTCTTTTTTCTTATAAAATAGTTTGATAAAGGTAAAATACGAACATATTAAATTAATATTAAATTTAGTAGAAAATACTTAAAGAATATAAATATAATTGACAAACATAGCATATATACTTTTTTTAGAAATAAATAATTAATTTATCAGTAAATTGAATAATATAATATGTTAATATGAGAAAATGACAAGTTAGTTTAAAAAATTGATAAAAATTTAAAAATGGCCCAAAAAACTGGAATTCTTTTCTTATAATACGATTAATTTAGGATTTATTATTTTTTTAATCGAATAATCAGATGAATATCTGATACATATTTTTTATAAATATCATTTAATATTTAAAAAATTAATATAATTCCCGAGAATTCGTTGTTTTTCCCTCAAAATTTTTGGAACCCAAAACCGGAATTGAAAAAGGTTAGGAATTGTCAAAGTCGGTGAACTCCTAATTTTGGAATCGAACGAAACGCCATAGTTAAGGTGTTCGACTCTTCATTCCTCCAATTCTCTAAACTGTTAGGATTTCGAATCCGTCCCAATAGATCCTTAAGCGCCATCCGAGGAATTCCCAATCTGGAATTGAGAAATTAGTCAACTCTATCGATTCCTAGAAAGTGAGGGCATTATCGAAATTGTCTAATTCCGGTGTTTGGATGAGTAATTTTTGGATGGAATCAGAAATTGATTTGTTCTCTGTATTTCGAAAAATGTATTAAATTTAATATCATACTTGGTACAAACTTTCAAAATATAAATATAATTCATAAACACAAAATATATTATATTTTTTAAAAAATTAATAATTTATTTATAAGTAAATAGAATAATATAATATATTAACAACAGAGAAAATAATCTAATGAAAAAATTAATATAAATTGAAAAATGGCGAAAAATAATGAATTCGGAATCTAGAATTGAGCAATCTATCAACTCTGTCGATACCGAGAAATTGAGGGAATCGTTAGAATTGTCTAATTTCGAAATTTGGATGAGTATTTTCTTTAGCGAATTAGAAATTGATTAATTCTCTCGATTCTAAGAACATATATTAAATTTAGTTTTACATTTGGTAAAAAATGAAAAGATATAAATATGATTTGTAAATTGAAAATATATATTATTTTTTGGGAATTCATACTTTAATTACAAGTAAATAGAATAACGTAATATAATAATATTAGGAAATACTAAGTCAATTATAAAATTAATATAAATTTCAAAATGGCACAAAAATAAAGAATTGTGTATTTATAATCAGATTAATTTGGGATTTATTTAATATACTTTTTTCTTATAAAATAGTTTGATAAAGGTAAAATACGAACATATTAAATTAATATTAAATTCAGTACAAAATACTTATAGAATATAAATATAATTCACAAACATAGCATATATACTTTTTTAAGAAATAAATAATTAATTTATCAGTAAATAGAATAATATAATATGTTAATATGAGAAAATGCCAACTTAGTTTAAAAAATAGATAAAAATTTAAAAATGGCCCAAAAAATTGGAATTCTTTTATTATAATACGGTTAATTTAGGATTTATTATTTTTTTAATCGAATCATCTGATGAATGTCAGATACGTATTTTTTTATAAATATCATTTAGTATTTAAAAAATTAATATAACTATTGAAATGGCCCAAAAATAAATAATTATTTAAATATAATAAAAGCAATTTCGGATTTTTTTATTATATTTTAGCTAACTAGTTAAATAATTTGACAAATTTCACATTACAATTTTTCAATATAATTTATTTTTAGTGAAATAAATATTTTAAAATTCATACAAGTAAATCAAACTAAACATAAAGAACTTTTAAAAAATGGCCTAATGGTTAATTTGTGGGCCCCGCCGTAATTCCCGAGAATTAGTTGTTTTTCTCTCAAAATTTTTGAAACCCAAAACCATAATTGAAAAAGGGTAGGAATTGTCAAATTCGGTGAACTCCTAATTTTGGAATAGAACAAAACGCCATAGTTAAGGTGTTCGACTCTTCATTCCTCCAATTCTCTAAATTGTTAGGATTTCGAATCCGTCCCAATAGATCGTTAAGCGCCATCCGATGAATTCCCAATATGGAATTGAGAAATTAGTCAACTCTGTCGATTCCTAGAAAGTGATGGCATTATCGGAATTGTCTAATTCCGGTGTTTGGATGAGTAATTTTTGGATGGAATTAGAAATTGATTTGTTCTCTCTATTTCGAAAAATTTTGTAAATTTAATATCATACACGGTACAAACTTTCAAAATATAAATATAATTCATAAACACAAAATATATTGCATTTTTTAACAAATTAATAATTTATTTATAAGTAAATAGAATAATATAATATATTAACAACAGAGAAAATAATCTAGTGAAAAAATTAATATAAATTGAAAAATGGCGAAAAATATTGAATTCGGAATCTAGAATTGAGCAATCGATCAACCCTGTCGATTCCGAGAAATTGAGGGAATCGTTAGAATTGTCTAATTTCGAAATTTGGATGAGTATTTTCTTGAGCGAATTAGAAATTGATTAATTCTCTCGATTGTAAGAAAATATATTAAATTTAGTTTTACATTTGGTACAAAATGAAAAGATATAAATATAATTTACAAATTGAAAATATATATTATTTTTTGATAATTCATACTTTAATTATAAGTAAATAGAATAACTTAATATATTAATATTAGGAAATACTAAGTCAATTATAAAATTAATACAAATTTTAAAATGGGACAGAAATAAAGAATTGTATAATTATAATCAGATTAATTTGGGATTTATTTAATATTCTTTTTTCTTTTAAAATAGTTTGATAAAGGTAAAATACAAACATATTAAAGTAATATTAAATTTAGTGCAAAATACAAAAAGAATATAAATATAATTCACAAACATAGCATATATACTTTTCTTAGAAATAAATAATTAATTTATTAGTAAATAGAATAATATAATATGTTAATAAGTGAAAATGCCAAGTTAGTTTAAAAAATTGATAAAAATTTAAAAATGGCCCAAAAAACTGGAATTCTTTTATTATAATACGATTAATTAAGGATTTTTTTTAATCGAATAATCTGATGAATGTCAGAGACGTATTTTTTTATAAATATCATTTAGTATTTAATAAATTAATATAACTATTAAAATGGCCCAAAAATAAACAATTATTTAAATATAATAAAAGCAATTTTGGATTTTTTTTATTATTATATTTTAGCTAACTAGTTAAATAATTTTACAAATTTCACATTACAATTTTTCAATATAATTTATTTTTAGTGAAATAAATATTTTAAAATTCATACAAGTAAATCAAACTAAACATAAAGAACTTTTAAAAAATGGCCTAAAGGTTAATTTGTGGGCCCTGCCGTAATTCCCGAGAATTCGTTGTTTTTCTCTCAAAATTTTTGGAACCCAAAACCAGAAATTGAAAAAGGGTAGGAATTGTCAAATTCGGTGAACTCCTAATTTTGGAATCGAACAAAACGCCATAGTTAAGGTGTTCGACTCTTCATTCCTCCAATTCTCTAAATTGTTAGGATTTCGAATCCGTCCCAATAGATCCTTAAGCGCCATCCGAGGAATTCCAATCTGGAATTGAGAAATTAGTCAACTCTGTCGATTCCTAGAAAGTGAGGGCATTATCGGAATTGTCTAATTCCGGTGTTTGGATGAGTAATTTTTGGATGGAATTAGAAATTGATTTGTTCTCTCTATTTCGAAAAATGTATTAAATTTAATATCATACTTGGTACAAACTTTCAAAATATAAATATAATTCATAAACACAAAATATATTGCATTTTTTAACAAATTAATAATTTATTTATAAGTAAATAGAATAATATAATATATTAACAACAGAGAAAATAATCTAGTGAAAAAATTAATATAAATTGAAAAATGGCGAAAAATAATGAATTCGGAATCTAGAATTGAGCAATCGATCAACTCTGTCGATTCCGAGAAATTGAGGGAATCGTTAGAATTGTCTAATTTCGAAATTTGGATGAGTATTTTCTTGAGCGAATTAGAAATTGATTAATTCTCTCGATTTTAAGAAAATATATTAAATTTAGTTTTACATTTGGTACAAAATGAAAAGATATAAATATAATTTATAAATTGAAAATATATATTATTTTTTGGGAATTCATACTTTAATTATAAGTAAATAGAATAACGTAATATATTAATATTAGGAAATACTAAGTCAATTATAAAATTAATATAAATTTCAAAATGGGACAAAAATAAAGAATTGTATAATTATAATCAGATTAATTTGGGATTTATTTAATATTCTTTTTCCTTATAAAATAGTTTGATAAAGGTAAAATACGAACATATTAAATTAATATTAAATTTAGTAGAAAATACTTAAAGAATATAAATATAATTGACAAACATAGCATATATATTTTTTTTAGAAATAAATAATTAATTTATCAGTAAATAGAATAATATAATATGTTAATATGAGAAAATGCCAAGTTAGTTTAAAAAATTGATAAAAATTTAAAAATGGCCCAAAAAACTGGAATTCTTTTCTTATAATACGATTAATTTAGGATTTATTATTTTTTTAATCGAATAATCAGATGAATGTCTGATACATATTTTTTATAAATATCATTTAATATTTAAAAAATTAATATAATTCCCGAGAATTCGTTGTTTTTCCCTCAAAATTTTTGGAACCCAAAACCGGAATTGAAAAAGGGTAGGAATTGTCAAAGTCGGTGAACTCCTAATTTTGGAATCGAACGAAACGCCATAGTTAAGGTGTTCGACTCTTCATTCCTCCAATTCTCTAAACTGTTAGGATTTCGAATCCGTCCCAATAGATCCTTAAGCGCCATCCGAGGAATTCCCAATCTGGAATTGAGAAATTAGTCAACTCTATCGATTCCTAGAAAGTGAGGGCATTATCGAAATTGTCTAATTCCGGTGTTTGGATGAGTAATTTTTGGATGGAATCAGAAATTGATTTGTTCTCTGTATTTCGAAAAATGTATTAAATTTAATATCATACTTGGTACAAACTTTCAAAATATAAATATAATTCATAAACACAAAATATATTTATTTTTTAAAAAATTAATAACTTTATTTATAAGTAAATAGAATAATATAATATATTAACAACAGAGAAAATAATCTAATGAAAAAATTAATATAAATTGAAAATGGCGAAAAATAATGAATTCGGAATCTAGAATTGAGCAATCGATCAACTCTGTCGATTCCGAGAAATTGAGGGAATCGTTAGAATTGTCTAATTTCGAAATTTGGATGAGTATTTTCTTGAGCGAATTAGAAATTGATTAATTCTCTCGATTCTAAGAAAATATATTAAATTTAGTTTTACCTTTGGTACAAAATGAAAAGATATAAGTATCATTTTTAAATTGAAATATATAATTCAGTTTTTGGGAAGTCCCTAACTTTATTAGAAGTAAATAGAATAACGATACTATATTAATATTAAGAAATACTCGTCCTTATAAAATTAATATAAATTTCAAAATGGCACAAAAATAAAGAATTGTATAATTATAATCAGATTAATTTGGGATTTATTTAATATACTTTTTTCTTATTAAATAGTTTGATAAAGGTAAAATACGAATATATTAAATTAATATTAAATTTAGTACAAAATACTAAAAGAATATAAATATAATTCACAAACATAGCATTTATACTTTTCTTAGAAATAAATAATTAATTTATCAGTAAATAGAATAATATAATATGTTGATATGAGAAAATGCCAAGTTAGTTTAAAAAATTGATAAAAATTTAAAAAATGGCCCAAAAAATTGGAATTCTTTTATTATAATACGATTAATTTAGGATTTATTATTTTTTTAATCGAATAATATGATGAATGTCTGATGCGTATTTTTTATAAATATCATTTAGTATTTAAAAAATTAATATAACTATTAAAATGGCCCAAAAATAAGCAATTATTTAAATATAATAAAAGCAATTTCGGATTTTTTTTTAATTCTATTTTAGCTAACTAGTTAAATAATTTAATAAATTCGACATTACAATTTTGAATATAATTTATTTTCAGTGAAATAAATATTTTGAAATTCATACAAGTAAATCAAACTAAATATAAAGAACTTTTAAAAAATGGCCTAAAGGTTAATTTGTGGGCCCCGCGGTAATTCCCGAGAATTCGTTGTTTTTCTCTCAAAATTTTTGGAACCCAAAATCGGAATTGAAAAAGGATAGGAATTGTCAAATTCGGTGAACTCCTAATTTTGGAATCGGACAAAACGCCAAAGTTGAGGTGTTCGACTCTTCATTCCTCCAATTCTCTAAATTGTTAGGATTTCGAATCCGTCCCAATAGATCGTTAAGCGCCATCCGATGAATTCCCAATATGAAATTGAGAAATTAGTCAACTCTGTCGATTCCTAGAAAGTGATGGCATTATCGGAATTGTCTAATTCCGGTGTTTGGATGAGTAATTTTTGGGTGGAATTAGAAATTGATTTGCTCTCTCTATTTCGAAAAATGTATTAAATTTAATATCATACTTGGTACAAACTTTCAAAATATAAATATAATTCATAAACACAAAATATATTGCATTTTTTAACAAATTAATAATTTATTTATAAGTAAATAGAATAATATAATATATTAACAACAGAGAAAATAACCTAATGAAAAAATTAATATAAATTGAAAAATGGCGAAAAATAATGAATTCGGAATCTAGAATTGAGCAACCGATCAACTCTGTCGATTCCGAGAAATTGAGGGAATCGTTAGAATTGTCTAATTTCGAAATTTGGACGAGTATTTTCTTGAGCGAATTAGAAATTGATTAATTCTCTCGATTCTAAGAAAATATATTAAATTTAGTTTTAAATTTGGTACAAAATGAAAAGATATAAATATAATTTATAAATGGAAAGTATATATTATTTTTTGTGAATTCATACTTTAATTATAAGTAAATAGAATAACGTAATATATTAATATTAGGAAATACTAAGTCAATTATAAAATTAATATAAATTTCAAAATGGGACAAAAATAAAGAATTGTATAATTATAATCAGATTAATTTGGGATTTATTTAATATTCTTTTTTCTTATAAAATAGTTTGATAAAGGTAAAATACGAACATATTAAATTAATATTAAATTTAGTAGAAAATACTTAAAGAATATAAATATAATTGACAAACATAGCATATATACTTTTTTTAGAAATAAATAATTAATTTATCAGTAAATCGAATAATCTATCTGTTCATATGCGACCCTGCCAAGTTTAGTTTGAGACCCATTGATCAACATTTAAAAATGGCCCCAAAAAACTGGAATTCCTTTTCTTATAATCACCATTAATTTAGGATTATATTAGTTTTTTAAAATAAATCGAATATCAGATGAAATGTCTGATCCATATTTTTTATAAATATCATTTAATATTTAAAAAATTAATATAATTCCCGAGAATTCGTTGTTTTTCCCTCAAAATTTTTGGAACCCAAAACCGGAATTGAAAAAGGGTAGGAATTGTCAAAGTCGGTGAACTCCTAATTTTGGAATCGAACGCAACGCCATAGTTAAGGTGTTCGACTCGTCATTCCTACCAATTCTCTAAACTGTTTAGGATTTCGAATCTCCCAATGATCCTTAAGCGCCATCCGAGAATTCCCATCGGGAATTGAGAATTAGTCAACTCTGTCGATTCCTAGAAAGTGAGGGCATTATCGAAATTGTCTAATTCCGGTGTTTGGATGAGTAATTTTTGGATGGAATCAGAAATTGATTTGTTCTCTGTATTTCGAAAAGTGTATTAATTATATCAGACTATGGTACAAACTTTCAAAATATAAATATAATTCATAAACACAAAATATATTGTATTTTCTAAAAAATTAATAACTGATTTATAAGTAAATAGAATAATATAATATATTAACAACAGAGAAAATAATCTAATGAAAAAATTAATATAAATTGAGAAATGGCAAAAAATAATGAATTCGGAATCTAGAATTGAGCAATCGATCAACTCTGTCGATTCCGAGAAATTTAGGGAATCATTAGAATTGTCTAATTTCGAAATTTGGACGAGTATTTTCTTGAGCGAATTAGAAAATGATTAATTCTCTCGATTCAAAGAAACTATATTAAATTCAGTTTTACATTTGGTACAAAATGAAAAGATATAAATATAATTTATAAATTTAAAATATATATTATTTTTTGAGAATTCATACTTGAATTATAAGTAAGTAGAATAACGTAACATATTAATATTAGAAAATACTAAGTCAATTATAAAATTAATATAAATTTCAAAATGGCACAAAAATAAAGAATTGTATAATTATAATCAGATTAATTCGGGAATTATTTAAAATACTTTTTTCTTATAAAATAGTTTGATAAAGCTAAAATACGAACATATTAAATTAATATTAAATTTAGTACAAAATACTAAAAGAATATAAATATAATTCACAAACATAGCATATAAACTTTTTTTAGAAATAAATAATTAATTTATCAGTAAATAGAATAATATAATATGTTAATATGAGAAAATGCCAAGTTAGTTTAAAAAATGATAAAAATTTAAAATGGCCCAAAAAAATTGGAATTCTTTTATTATAATACGATTAATTTAGGATTTATTATTTTTTTAATCGAATAATTTGATGAATGTCAGATAAGTATTTTTTTATAAATATCATTTAGTATTTAAAAAATTAATATAACTATTAAAATGGCCCAAAAATAAGCAATTATTTAAATATAATAAAAGCAATTTCGGATTTTTTTTTAATTCTATTTTAGCTAACTAGTTAAATAATTTAATAAATTCGACATTACAATTTTGAATATAATTTATTTTCAGTGAAATAAATATTTTGAAATTCATACAAGTAAATCAAACTAAATATAAAGAACTTTTAAAAAATGGCCTAAAGGTTAATTTGTGGGCCCCGCGGTAATTCCCGAGAATTCGTTGTTTTTCTCTCAAAAGTTTTGGAACCCAAAATCGGAATTGAAAAAGGATAGGAATTGTCAAATTCGGTGAACTCCTAATTTTGGAATCGGACAAAACGCCAAAGTTGAGGTGTTCGACTCTTCATTCCTCCAATTCTCTAAATTGTTAGGATTTCGAATCCGTCCCAATAGATCGTTAAGCGCCATCCGATGAATTCCCAATATGGAATTGAGAAATTAGTCAACTCTGTCGGTTCCTAGAAAGTGATGGCAATTAATCGGAATTGTCTAATTCCGGTGTTTGGATGAGTAATTTTTGGGTGAATATAGAAATTGATTTCCTCTCTCTATTTTTCTAAATTATTAAGTTTAAATAGCTACTTGGTACAACTTTTCAAAATATAAATAGAATTCATAACCAAAATATATTGCATTTTTTTAACAATTAATAATTTATTTATAATTAATAGAATAATATAAATATGAACAACGAGAAAATAATCTAGTGAAAAAATTGAATATAATTGGGAAAAAATGGCGAAAAATAATGAATTCGGAATCTAGAAGTGAGCATCGATCAACATCTGTCGATTCCGAGAAATTGAGGGAACGTTAGAATGTACTATTTCGAAATTGGATGATATTTTCTGAGCGAATTAGAATTGATTAATTCTCCGATTTTAAGAAAATATAGTTAAATTTAGTTTTACATTTGGTAACAAAATGAAAGAAGATAAATATAATTTATAAATTGAAAATATATATTATTTTTGTTGGGAATTCATACGACGTTAATTAATAAGTAAATAGAATAACGTAATATATTAAATTAGGTAAATACTAATCAATTATCAAAATTTTTTTTTGTTTTTTAATATAAATTTCAAAATGGGACAAAAATAAAGAATTGTATAATTATAATCAGATTAATTTGGGATTTATTTAATATTCTTTTTCCTTATAAAATAGTTTGATAAAGTAAAATACGAACATATTAAATTAATATTAAATTTAGTACAAAATACTAAAAGAATATAAATATAATTCACAAACATAGCATATATACTTTTTTTAGAAATAAATAAGTAATTTATCAGTAAATTGAATAATATAATTTGTTAATATGAGAAAATGCCAAGTTAGTTTAAAAAATTGATAAAAATTTAAAAATGGCACAAAAAACTGGAATTCTTTTCTTATAATACGATTAATTTAGGATTTATTATTTTTTTAATCGAATAATCAGATGAATGTCTGATACATATTTTTTATAAATATCATTTAATATTTAAAAAATTAATATAATTCCCGAGAATTCGTTGTTTTTCCCTCAAAATTTTTGGAACCCAAAACCGGAATTGAAAAAGGGTAGGAATTGTCAAAGTCGGTGAACTCCTAATTTTGGAATCGAACGAAACGCCATAGTTAAGGTGTTCGACTCTTCATTCCTCCAATTCTCTAAACTGTTAGGATTTCGAATCCGTCCCAATAGATCCTTAAGCGCCATCCGATGAATTCCCAATCTGGAATTGAGAAATTAGTCAACTCTGTCGATTCCTAGAAAGTGAGGGCATTATCGAAATTGTCTAATTCCGGTGTTTGGATGCGTTATTTTTGGATGGAATCAGAAATTGATTTGTTCTCTGTATTTCGAAAAATGTATTAAATTTAATATCATACTTGGTACAAACTTTCAAAATATAAATATAATTCATAAACACAAAATATAATGTATTTTTTAAAAAATTAATAACTTATTTATAAGTAAATAGAATAATATAATATATTAACAACAGAGAAAATAATCTAATGAAAAAACTAATATAAATTGAGAAATGGCAAAAAATAATGAATTCGGAATCTAGAATTGAGCAATCGATCAACTCTGTCGATTCCGAGAAATTGAGGGAAGCGTTAGAATTGTCTAATTTCGAAATTTGGATGAGTATTTTCTTGAGCGAATTAGAAATTGATTAATTCTCTCGATTCTCAGAAATATATTAAATTTAGTTTTACATTTGGTACAAAATGAAAAGATATAAATATAATTTATAAATTGAAAATATATATTATTTTTTTGAGAATTCATACTTTAATTATAAGTAAATAGAATAACGTAATATATTAATATTAGAAAATACTAAGTCAATTATAAAATTAATATAAATTTCAAAATGGCACAAAAATAAAGAATTGTGTAATTATAATCAGATTAATTTGGGATTTATTTAATATACTTTTTTCTTATAAAATAGTTTGATCACGGTAAAATACGAACATATTAAATTAATATAAATTAGTACAAAATACGAAAAAGAATATAAATATAATTCACAAACATAGGCATATATACTTTTTTTAGAAATAAATAATTAATTTATCAGTAAATAGAATAATATAATATGTTAATATGAGAAAATGCCAAGTTAGTTTAAAAAATTGATAAAAATTTAAAAAATGGCCCAAAAAATTGGAATTCTTTTATTATAATACGATTAATTTAGGATTTATTATTTTTTTAATCGAATAATATGATGAATGTCTGATGCGTATTTTTTATAAATATCATTTAGTATTTAAAAAATTAATATAACTATTAAAATGGCCCAAAAATAAGCAATTATTTAAATATAATAAAAGCAATTTCGGATTTTTTTTTAAATTCTATTTTAGCTAACTAGTTAAATAATTTAATAAATTCGACATTACAATTTTGAATATAATTTATTTTCAGTGAAATAAATATTTTAAAATTCATACAAGTAAATCAAACTAAATATAAAGAACTTTTAAAAAATGGCCTAAAGGTTAATTTGTGGGCCCCGCGGTAATTCCCGAGAATTCGTTGTTTTTCTCTCAAAATTTTTGGAACCCAAAATCGTAATTGAAAAAGGAAGGAATTGTCAAATTCGGTGAACTCCTAATTTTGGAATCGACAAACCGCCAAAGTGAGGTGGTTCGACTCTTCATATCCTCCAATTCTCTAAAATTGGTTAGATTTCGAATCCGTCCCCAATAGATCGTTAGGCCCATCCGATGAAATCCCAATATGGAAATTGAAAATTATAGTAACTCTGTCGATTCCTAGAAAGTGATGGCATTATCGGAATTGTCTAATTCCGGTGTTTGGATGAGTAATTTTTGGGTGGAATTAGAAATTGATTTCCTCTCTCTATTTCGAAAAATGTATTAAATTTAATATCATACTTGGTACAAACTTTCAAAATATAAATATAATTCATAAACACAAAATATATTGTATTTTTTAAAAAATTAATAATTTATTTATAAGTAAATAGAATAATATAATATATTAACAACAGAGAAAATAATCTAGTGAAAAAATTAATATAAATTGAAAAATGGGGAAAAATATTGAATTCGGAATCTAGAATTGAGCAATCGATCAACCCTGTCGATTCCGAGAAATTGAGGGAATCGTTAGAATTGTCTAATTTCGAAATTTGGATGAGTATTTCCTTGAGCGAATTAGAAATTGATTAATTCTCTCGATTCTAAGAAAATATATTAAATTTAGTTGTACATTTGGTACAAAATGAAAAGATATAGATATAATTTATAAATTGAAAATATATATATTTTTTGATAATTCATACTTTAATTACAAGTAAACAGAATAACGTAATATATTAATATTAGGAAATACTAAGTCAATTATAAAATTAATATAAATTTCAAAATGGGACAAAAATAAAGAATTGTATAATTATAATCAGATTAATTTGGGATTTATTTAATATTCTTTTTCCTTATAAAATAGTTTGATAAAGGTAAAATACGAACATATTAAATTAATATTAAATTTAGTAGAAAATACTTAAAGAATATAAATATAATTGACAAACATAGCATATATACTTTTTTTAGAAATAAATAATTAATTTATCAGTAAATTGAATAATATAATATGTTAATATGAGAAAATGACAAGTTAGTTTAAAAAATTGATAAAAATTTAAAAATGGCCCAAAAAACTGGAATTCTTTTCTTATAATACGATTAATTTAGGATTTATTATTTTTTTAATCGAATAATCAGATGAATGTCTGATACATATTTTTTATAAATATCATTTAATATTTAAAAAATTAATATAATTCCCGAGAATTCGTTGTTTTTCTCTCAAAATTTTTGAAACCCAAAACCGGAATTGAAAAAGGGTAGGAATTGTCAAAGTCGGTGAACTCCTAATTTTGGAATCGAACGAAACGCCATAGTTAAGGTGTTCGACTCTTCATTCCTCCAATTCTCTAAACTGTTAGGATTTCGAATCCGTCCCAATAGATCCTTAAGCGCCATCCGAGGAATTCCCAATCTGGAATTGAGAAATTAGTCAACTCTGTCGATTCCTAGAAAGTGAGGGCATTATCGAAATTGTCTAATTCCGGTGTTTGGATGAGTAATTTTTGGATGGAATCAGAAATTGATTTGTTCTCTGTATTTCGAAAAATGTATTAAATTTAATATCATACTTGGTACAAACTTTCAAAATATAAATATAATTCATAAACACAAAATATAATGTATTTTTTAAAAAATTAATAACTTATTTATAAGTAAATAGAATAATATAATATATTAACAACAGAGAAAATAATCTAATGAAAAAACTAATATAAATTGAGAAATGGCAAAAAATAATGAATTCGGAATCTAGAATTGAGCAATCGATCAACTCTGTCGATTCCGAGAAATTGAGGGAATCGTTAGAATTGTCTAATTTCGAAATTTGGATGAGTAGTTTCTTGAGCGAATTAGAAATTGATTAATTCTCTCCGATTCTAAGAAAATATATTAAAATTTAGTTTTAACCTTTGGTAACAAAATGAAAAGATTAAGTATCATTTTTTAAAATTAAAATATAGATTATTTTTTGGGAATTCATATTTAAAATTATAAAGTAATAGAATAACGATAAGATATTAATATTGAAAATACTAAGGTCAATATAAAATTAAGATAATTTTTCCAAAATGGCACAAAAATAAAGAATTGTTGTAATTATAATCAGATTAAATTTGGGATTTATTTGATATACTTTTTTTCTTATAAATAGTTTGATAACGGTAAAATACGAACATATTAAATTAATATTAAATTTAGTACAAAATACTAAAAGAATATAAATATAATTCACAAACATAGCATATAAACTTTTTTTAGAAATAAATAATTAATTTATCAGTAAATAGAATAATATAATATGTTAATATGAGAAAATGCCAAGTTAGTTTAAAAAATTGATAAAAATTTAAAAAATGGCCCAAAAAATTGGAATTCTTTTATTATAATACGATTAATTTAGGATTTATTATTTTTTTAATCGAATAATATGATGAATGTCTGATGCGTATTTTTTATAAATATCATTTAGTATTTAAAACATTAATATAACTATTAAAATGGCCCAAAAATAAGCAATTATTTAAATATAATAAAAGCAATTTCGGATTTTTTTTTAATTCTATTTTAGCTAACTAGTTAAATAATTTAATAAATTCGACATTACAATTTTGAATATAATTTATTTTCAGTGAAATAAATATTTTCAAATTCATACAAGTAAATCAAACTAAATATAAAGAACTTTTAAAAAATGGCCTAAAGGTTAATTTGTGGGCCCCGCGGTAATTCCCGAGAATTCGTTGTTTTTCTCTCAAAATTTTTGGAACCCAAAATCGGAATTGAACAAGGGTAGGAATTGTCAAATTCGGTGAACTCCTAATTTTGGAATCGAACAAAACGCCATAGTTAAGGTGTTCGACTCTTCATTCCTCCAATTCTCTAAATTGTTAGGATTTCGAATCCGTCCCAATAGATCGTTAAGCGCCATCCGATGAATTCCCAATATGGAATTGAGAAATTGGTCAACACTGTCAATTCTAAAAAGTGAGGGCATTATCGGAATTGTCTAATTCCGGTGTTTGGATGAGTAATTTTTGGGTGGAATTAGAAATTGATTTCCTCTCTCTATTTCGAAAAATGTATTAAATTTAATATCATACTTGGTACAAACTTTCAAAATATAAATATAATTCATAAACACAAAATATATTGCATTTTTTAACAAATTAATAATTTATTTATAAGTAAATAGAATAATATAATATATTAACAACAGAGAAAATAATCTAGTGAAAAAATTAATATAAATTGAAAAATGGCGAAAAATAATGAATTCGGAATCTAGAAGTGAGCAATCGATCAACTCTGTCGATTCCGAGAAATTGAGGGAATCGTTAGAATTGTCTAATTTCAAAATTTGGATGAGTATTTTCTTGAGCGAATTAGAAATTGATTAATTCTCTCGATTTTAAGAAAATATATTAAATTTAGTTTTACATTTGGTACAAAATAAAAGATATAAATATAATTTATAAATTGAAATTATTTATTTTTTGGGAATTCATACGTTGAATTATAAGTAAATAGAATAACGTAAATATTAATATTAGGAAATACTAAGGTCAATTATAAATTAATAGAATTTCAAAATGGGGGACAAAAAAAAGAATTGTCTATATACTCCGACGATTTACTTTGGGCATTTATTTCCTATTCTTTTTGCCTTCGACAATCGTTTTGACTCAAAGGTACACTCCGAACATATTAAATTAATATTAAATTTAGTAGAAAATACTTAAAGAATATAAATATAATTGACAAACATAGCATATATACTTTTTTTAGAAATAAATAATTAATTTATCAGTAAATAGAATAATATAATATGTTAATATGAGAAAATGACAAGTTAGTTTAAAAAATTGATAAAAATTTAAAAATGGCCCAAAAAACTGGAATTCTTTTCTTATAATACGATTAATTTAGGATTTATTATTTTTTTAATCGAATAATCAGATGAATGTCTGATACATATTTTTTATAAATATCATTTAATATTTAAAAAATTAATATAATTCCCGAGAATTCGTTGTTTTTCTCTCAAAATTTTTGAAACCCAAAACCGGAATTGAAAAAGGGTAGGAATTGTCAAAGTCGGTGAACTCCTAATTTTGGAATCGAACGAAACGCCATAGTTAAGGTGTTCGACTCTTCATTCCTCCAATTCTCTAAACTGTTAGGATTTCGAATCCGTCCCAATAGATCCTTAAGCGCCATCCGAGGAATTCCCAATCTGGAATTGAGAAATTAGTCAACTCTGTCGATTCCTAGAAAGTGAGGGCATTATCGAAATTGTCTAATTCCGGTGTTTGGATGAGTAATTTTTGGATGGAATCAGAAATTGATTTGTTCTCTGTATTTCGAAAAATGTATTAAATTTAATATCATACTTGGTACAAACTTTCAAAATATAAATATAATTCATAAACACAAAATATAATGTATTTTTTAAAAAATTAATAACTTATTTATAAGTAAATAGAATAATATAATAAATTAACAACAGAGAAAATAATCTAATGAAAAAATTAATATAAATTGAGAAATGGCCAAAAATAATGAATTCGGAATCTAGAATTGAGCAATCGATCAACTCTGTCGATTCCGAGAAATTGAGGGAATCGTTAGAATTGTCTAATTTCGAAATTTGGATGAGTATTTTCTTGAGCGAATTAGAAATTGATTAATTCTCTCGATTCTAAGAAAATATATTAAATTTAGTTTTACATTTGGTACAAAATGAAAAGATATAAATATGATTTCGAAATTGAAAATATATATTATTTTTTGGGAATTCATACTTTAATTATAAGTAAATAGAATAACATAATATATTAATATTATAAAATACTAAGTCAATTATAAAATTAATATAAATTTCAAAATGGCACAAAAATAAAGAATTGTGTAATTATAATCAGATTAATTTGGGATTTATTTAATATACTTTTTTCTTATAAAATAGTTTGATAAAGGTAAAATACGAACATATTAAATTAATATTAAATTTAGTACAAAATACTAAAAGAATATAAATATAATTCACAAACATAGCATTTATACTTTTCTTAGAAATAAATAATTAATTTATCAGTAAATAGAATAATATAATATGTTGATATGAGAAAATGCCAAGTTAGTTTAAAAAATTGATAAAAATTTAAAAAAATGGCCCAAAAAATTGGAATTCTTTTATTATAATACGATTAATTTAGGATTTATTATTTTTTTAATCGAATAATATGATGAATGTCTGATGCGTATTTTTTATAAATATCATTTAGTATTTAAAAAATTAATATAACTATTAAAATGGCCCAAAAATAAGCAATTATTTAAATATAATAAAAGCAATTTCGGATTTTTTTTAATTCTATTTTAGCTAACTAGTTAAATAATTTAATAAATTCGACATTACAATTTTGAATATAATTTATTTTCAGTGAAATAAATATTTTAAAATTCATACAAGTAAATCAAACTAAATATAAAGAACTTTTAAAAAATGGCCTAAAGGTTAATTTGTGGGCCCCGCGGTAATTCCCGAGAATTCGTTGTTTTTCTCTCAAAATTTTTGGAACCCAAAATCGGAATTGAAAAAGGATAGGAATTGTCAAATTCGGTGAACTCCTAATTTTGGAATCGGACAAAACGCCAAAGTTGAGGTGTTCGACTCTTCATTCCTCCAATTCTCTAAATTGTTAGGATTTCGAATCCGTCCCAATAGATCCTTAAGCGCCATCCGATGAATTCCAATATGGAATTGAGAAATTAGTCAACTCTGTCGATTCCTAGAAAGTGATGGCATTATCGGAATTGTCTAATTCCGGTGTTTGGATGAGTAATTTTTGGGTGGAATTAGAAATTGATTTCCTCTCTCTATTTCGAAAAATGTATTAAATTTAATATCATACTTGGTACAAACTTTCAAAATATAAATATAATTCATAAACACAAAATATATTGCATTTTTTAACAAATTAATAATTTATTTATAAGTAAATAGAATAATATAATATATTAACAACAGAGAAAATAATCTAGTGAAAAAATTAATATAAATTGAAAAATGGCGAAAAATATTGAATTCGGAATCTAGAATTGAGCAATCGATCAACCCTGTCGATTCCGAGAAATTGAGGGAATCGTTAGAATTGTCTAATTTCGAAATTTGGATGAGTATTTTCTTGAGCGAATTAGAAATTGATTAATTCTCTCGATTGTAAGAAAATATATTAAATTTAGTTTTACATTTGGTACAAAATGAAAAGATATAAATATAATTTACAAATTGAAAATATATATTATTTTTTGATAATTCATACTTTAATTATAAGTAAATAGAATAACTTAATATATTAATATTAGGAAATACTAAGTCAATTATAAAATTAATACAAATTTTAAAATGGGACAGAAATAAAGAATTGTATAATTATAATCAGATTAATTTGGGATTTATTTAATATTCTTTTTTCTTTTAAAATAGTTTGATAAAGGTAAAATACGAACATATGAAAGTAATATTAAATTTAGTGCAAAATACAAAAAGAATATAAATATAATTCACAAACATAGCATATATACTTTTCTTAGAAATAAATAATTAATTTATTAGTAAATAGAATAATATAATATGTTAATAAGTGAAAATGCCAAGTTAGTTTAAAAAATTGATAAAAATTTAAAAATGGCCCAAAAAACTGGAATTCTTTTATTATAATACGATTAATTAAGGATTTTTTTTAATCGAATAATCTGATGAATGTCAGAGACGTATTTTTTTATAAATATCATTTAGTATTTAATAAATTAATATAACTATTAAAATGGCCCAAAAATAAACAATTATTTAAATATAATAAAAGCAATTTTGGATTTTTTTTATTATTATATTTTAGCTAACTAGTTAAATAATTTTACAAATTTCACATTACAATTTTTCAATATAATTTATTTTTAGTGAAATAAATATTTTAAAATTCATACAAGTAAATCAAACTAAACATAAAGAACTTTTAAAAAATGGCCTAAAGGTTAATTTGTGGGCCCCGCGGTAATTCCCGAGAATTCATTGTTTTTCTCTCAAAATTTTTGGAACCAAAACCGGAATTGAAAAAGGGTAGGAATTGTCAAATTCGGTGAACTCCTAATTTTGGAATCGAACGAAACGCCATAGTTAAGGTGTTCGACTCTTCATTCCTCCAATTCTCTAAATTGTTAGGATTTCGAATCCGTCCCAATAGATCCTTAAGCGCCATCCGAGGAATTCCCAATATGGAATTGAGAAATTAGTCAACTCTGTCGATTCCTAGATAGTGATGGCATTATCGGAATTGTCTAATTCCGGTGTTTGGATGAGTAATTTTTGGGTGGAATTAGAAATTGATTTCCTCTCTCTATTTCGAAAAATGTATTAAATTTAATATCATACTTGGTACAAACTTTCAAAATATAAATATCATTCATAAACACAAAATATATTGCATTTTTTAACAAATTAATAATTTATTTATAAGTAAATAGAATAATATAATATATTAACAACAGAGAAAATAATCTAGTGAAAAAATTAATATAAATTGAAAAATGGCGAAAAATAATGAATTCGGAATCTAGAAGTGAGCAATCGATCAACTCTGTCGATTCCGAGAAATTGAGGGAATCGTTAGAATTGTTTAATTTCGAAATTTGGATGAGTATTTTCTTGAGCGAATTAGAAATTGATTAATTCTCTCGATTTTAAGAAAATATATTAAATTTAGTTTTACATTTGGTACAAAATGAAAAGATATAAATATAATTTATAAATTGAAAATATATATTATTTTTTGGGAATTCATACTTTAATTATAAGTAAATAGAATAACGTAATATATTAATATTAGGAAATACTAAGTCAATTATAAAATTAATATAAATTTCAAAATGGGACAAAAATAAAGAATTGTATAATTATAATCAGATTAATTTGGGATTTATTTAATATTCTTTTTTCTTATAAAATAGTTTGATAAAGGTAAAATACGAACATATTAAATTAATATTAAATTTAGTAGAAAATACTTAAAGAATATAAATATAATTGACAAACATAACATATATACTTTTTTTAGAAATAAATAATTAATTTATCAGTAAATAGAATAATATAATATGTTAATATGAGAAAATGCCAAGTTAGTTTAAAAAATTGATAAAAATTTAAAAATGGCCCAAAAAACTGGAATTCTTTTCTTATAATACGATTAATTTAGGATTTATTATTTTTTTAATCGAATAATCAGATGAATGTCTGATACATATTTTTTATAAATATCATTTAATATTTAAAAAATTAATATAATTCCCGAGAATTCGTTGTTTTTCCCTCAAAATTTTTGGAACCCAAAACCGGAATTGAAAAAGGGTAGGAATTGTCAAAGTCGGTGAACTCCTAATTTTGGAATCGAACGAAACGCCATAGTTAAGGTGTTCGACTCTTCATTCCTCCAATTCTCTAAACTGTTAGGATTTCGAATCCGTCCCAATAGATCCTTAAGCGCCATCCGAGGAATTCCCAATCTGGAATTGAGAAATTAGTCAACTCTATCGATTCCTAGAAAGTGAGGGCATTATCGAAATTGTCTAATTCCGGTGTTTGGATGAGTAATTTTTGGATGGAATCAGAAATTGATTTGTTCTCTGTATTTCGAAAAATGTATTAAATTTAATATCATACTTGGTACAAACTTTCAAAATATAAATATAATTCATAAACACAAAATATATTGTATTTTTTAAAAAATTAATAACTTATTTATAAGTAAATAGAATAATATAATATATTAACAACATAGAAAATAATGTGATGAAAAAATTAATAGAAATTAAAAAATGGCCAAAAATAATGAATTCGAAATCTAGAATTGAGCAATCGATCAACTCTGTCGATTCCGAAAAATTGAGGGAATCGTTAGAATTGTCTAATTTCGAAATTTGGATGAGTATTTTCTTGAGCGAATTAGAAATTGATTAATTCTCTCGATTCTAAGAAAATATATTAAATTTAGTTTTACCTTTGGTACAAAATGAAAAGATATAAGTATCATTTTTAAATTGAAAATATATATTATTTTTTGGGAATTCATACTTTAATTATAAGTAAATAGAATAACGTAATATAATAATATTAGGAAATACTAAGTCAATTATAAAATTAATATAAATTTCAAAATGGCACAAAAATAAAGAATTGTGTAATTATAATCAGATTAATTTGGGATTTATTTAATATACTTTTTTCTTATAAAATAGTTTGATAAAGGTAAAATACGAACATATTAAATTAATATTAAATTTAGTACAAAATACTAAAAGAATATAAATATAATTCACAAACATAGCATATATACTTTTTTTAGAAATAAATAATTAATTTATCAGTAAATAGAATAATATAATATGTTAATATGAGAAAATGCCAACTTAGTTTAAAAAATAGATAAAAATTTAAAAATGGCCCAAAAAATTGGAATTCTTTTATTATAATACGGTTAATTTAGGATTTATTATTTTTTTAATCGAATCATCTGATGAATGTCAGATACGTATTTTTTTATAAATATCATTTAGTATTTAAAAAATTAATATAACTATTGAAATGGCCCAAAAATAAATAATTATTTAAATATAATAAAAGCAATTTCGGATTTTTTTTATTATATTTTAGCTAACTAGTTAAATAATTTGACAAATTCAACATTACAATTTTTCAATATAATTTATTTTAGTGAAATAAATATTTTAAAATTCATACAAGTAAATCAAACTAAACATAAAGAACTTTTAAAAAATGGCCTAAAGGTTAATTTGTGGGCCCCGCCGTAATTCCCGAGAATTCGTTGTTTTTCTCCCAAAATTTTTGGAACCCAAAACCGGAATTGAAAAAGGGTAGGAATTGTCAAATTCGGTGAACTCCTAATTTTGGAATCGAACAAAACGCCATAGTTAAGGTGTTCGACTCTTCATTCCTCCAATTCTCTAAATTGTTAGGATTTCGAATCCGTCCTAATAGATCCTTAAGCGCCATCCGAGGAATTCCCAATATGGAATTGAGAAATTAGTCAACTCTGTCGATTCCTAGAAAGTGATGGCATTATCGGAATTGTCTAATTCCGGTGTTTGGATGAGTAATTTTTGGGTGGAATTAGAAATTGATTTGCTCTCTCTATTTCGAAAAATGTATTAAATTTAATATCATACTTGGTACAAACTTTCAAAATATAAATATAATTCATAAACACAAAATATATTGCATTTTTTAACAAATTAATAATTTATTTATAAGTAAATAGAATAATATAATATATTAACAACAGAGAAAATAATCTAGTGAAAAAATTAATATAAATTGAAAAATGGCGAAAAATATTGAATTCGGAATCTAGAATTGAGCAATCGATCAACCCTGTCGATTCCGAGAAATTGAGGGAATCGTTAGAATTGTCTAATTTCGAAATTTGGATGAGTATTTTCTTGCGCGAATTAGAAATTGATTAATTCTCTCGATTGTAAGAAAATAGATTAAATTTAGTTTTACATTTGGTACAAAATGAAAAGATATAAATATAATTTACAAATTGAAAATATATATTATTTTTTGATAATTCATACTTTAATTATAAGTAAATAGAATAACTTAATATATTAATATTAGGAAATACTAAGTCAATTATAAAATTAATACAAATTTTAAAATGGGACAGAAATAAAGAATTGTATAATTATAATCAGATTAATTTGGGATTTATTTAATATTCTTTTTTCTTTTAAAATAGTTTGATAAAGGTAAAATACGAACATATTAAAGTAATATTAAATTTAGTGCAAAATACAAAAAGAATATAAATATAATTCACAAACATAGCATATATACTTTTCTTAGAAATAAATAATTAATTTATTAGTAAATAGAATAATATAATATGTTAATAAGTGAAAATGCCAAGTTAGTTTAAAAAATTGATAAAAATTTAAAAATGGCCCAAAAAACTGGAATTCTTTTATTATAATACGATTAATTAAGGATTTTTTTTAATCGAATAATCTGATGAATGTCAGAGACGTATTTTTTTATAAATATCATTTAGTATTTAATAAATTAATATAACTATTCAAATGGCCCAAAAATAAACAATTATTTAAATATAATAAAAGCAATTTTGGATTTTTTTTTTTTATTATATTTTAGCTAACTAGTTAAATAATTTTACAAATTTCACATTACAATTTTTCAATATAATTTATTTTTAGTGAAATAAATATTTTAAAATTCATACAAGTAAATCAAACTAAACATAAAGAACTTTTAAAAAATGGCCTAAAGGTTAATTTGTGGGCCCCGCGGTAATTCCCGAGAATTCATTGTTTTTCTCTCAAAATTTTTGGAACCAAAACCGGAATTGAAAAAGGGTAGGAATTGTCAAATTCGGTGAACTCCTAATTTTGGAATCGAACGAAACGCCATAGTTAAGGTGTTCGACTCTTCATTCCTCCAATTCTCTAAATTGTTAGGATTTCGAATCCGTCCCAATAGATCCTTAAGCGCCATCCGAGGAATTCCCAATATGGAATTGAGAAATTAGTCAACTCTGTCGATTCCTAGAAAGTGAGGGCATTATCGCAATTGTCTACTTCCGGTGCTTGGATGAGTAATTTTTGGATGGAATTAGAAATTGATTTGTTCTCTCCATTTCGAAAAATATATTAAATTTAATATCATACTTGGTACCAACTTTCAAAATATAAATATAATTCATAAACACAAAATATATTCTATTTTTTAAAAAATTCATAACTTATTTATAAGTAAATAGATTAATATAATATATTAACAACAGAGAAAATAAGCTGATGAAAAAATTAATATAAATTGAAAAATGGCCAAAAATAATGAATTCGGAATCTAGAATCGAGCATTCGATCAACTCTGTCGATTCCGAGAAATTGAGGGAATCGTTAGAATTGTCTAATTTCGAAATTTGGATGAGTATTTTCTTGAGCGAATTAGAAATTGATTAATTCTCTCGATTCTCAGAAATATATTAAATTTAGTTTTACATTTGGTACAAAATGAAAAGATATAAATATAATTTATAAATTGAAAATATATATTATTTTTTGGGAATTCATACTTTAATTATAAGTAAATAGAATAACGTAATATATTAATATTAGGAAATACTAAGTCAATTATAAAATTAATATAAATTTCAAAATGGGACAAAAATAAAGAATTGTATAATTATAATCAGATTAATTTGGGATTTATTTAATATTCTTTTTCCTTATAAAATAGTTTGATAAAGGTAAAATACGAACATATTAAATTAATATTAAATTTAGTAGAAAATACTTAAAGAATATAAATATAATTGACAAACATAGCATATATATTTTTTTTAGAAATAAATAATTAATTTATCAGTAAATAGAATAATATAATATGTTAATATGAGAAAATGCCAAGTTAGTTTAAAAAATTGATAAAAATTTAAAAATGGCCCAAAAAACTGGAATTCTTTTCTTATAATACGATTAATTTAGGATTTATTATTTTTTTAATCGAATAATCAGATGAATGTCTGATACATATTTTTTATAAATATCATTTAATATTTAAAAAATTAATATAATTCCCGAGAATTCGTTGTTTTTCCCTCAAAATTTTTGGAACCCAAAACCGGAATTGAAAAAGGGTAGGAATTGTCAAAGTCGGTGAACTCCTAATTTTGGAATCGAACGAAACGCCATAGTTAAGGTGTTCGACTCTTCATTCCTCCAATTCTCTAAACTGTTAGGATTTCGAATCCGTCCCAATAGATCCTTAAGCGCCATCCGAGGAATTCCCAATCTGGAATTGAGAAATTAGTCAACTCTATCGATTCCTAGAAAGTGAGGGCATTATCGAAATTGTCTAATTCCGGTGTTTGGATGAGTAATTTTTGGATGGAATCAGAAATTGATTTGTTCTCTGTATTTCGAAAAATGTATTAAATTTAATATCATACTTGGTACAAACTTTCAAAATATAAATATAATTCATAAACACAAAATATATTTTATTTTTTAAAAAATTAATAATTTATTTATAGGTAAATAGAATAATATAATCTATTAACAACCAGCAGAAAATCATCTAATAAACAAAAATTAATATACCAATTGAACAAATGGCAATAAAATACTGACTTCGGAATCTCCCCCGAACTTTGAGGCAATCGATCAACTCTTGTCGATTCCGAGGAAATTGACGGGAACCCCGTGGAAATCTGTCCTTCCCCCTGAGACTTGTCTAACCTTTCGAAAGCGTGGAGAGTATTTTCTTGAGCGAATAGACAACTGATTAATTATCTACTCCCCCTCGATTCCTAAAGAAAATATATTAAATTTAGTTTACCTTGGCTACAACATGTGACAAAGCTATACGTATCTATTTTTAAATTGAAATTAATACGTCACTTTTTTTTGCGAATTCTACCTTTACTTACCAAGTAAATTAGCATAACGTTAATATCATCATATTAGGAAATACTCGTCACTTATTAACCACTTTATCTAAAATTCCCGAAAATGGCACAAAATCAAGAATTGCGTAATTATAATCAGATTATTTGGGATTTACTTTACTATACATTTTCTTCCTTTTTATAAAAATTTAGTTTTGATAAAGGTAAAATCCGAACATATAACTTAATATCAATTCAGTACAAAATACTTTAAAGGAACACAAAATTATAAATATAATTCACAAACATCGCATTAATACTTTTTAAGACAACATAAATAATTAATTTTATCAGTACATAGACTACAAATACCGTTCATATGGACTAATGCCAACTTAGTTTACAAAATAGATTAAAAATTAAAAATGCCCAAAAATTGGAATTCTCTTTTTATTATAAATACGGTCATTTAGGATTATTATTTTTTAATCGAATCATCTCGATGAATGTCAGATACGTATTTTTTTTATAAATATCATTTGTATTTTAAACAACAAATTAATATAACTATTGAAAATGGCCCAAAAATAAATTACTTATTTAAATATAATAAAAGCAATTTCGGCATTTTTATATTATATTTTAGCTAACTAGTTAAATAATTTGACAAATTATCATTACAATTTTTCAATATAATTTATTTTTAGTGAAATAAATATTTTAAAATTTATAGAAGTAAATCAAACTAAACATAAAGAACTTTTAAAAAATGGCCTAAAGGTTAATTTGTGGGCCCCGCGGTAATTCCCGAGAATTCGTTGTTTTTCTCTCAAAATTTTTGGAACCCAAAATCGGAATTGAAAAAGGATAGGAATTGTCAAATTCGGTGAAC
>RXID01017267.1:0-19617 GCA_005019695.1 Trichopus zeylanicus subsp. travancoricus
CCCTAAAAAGATGAAAACGTAAAGAAAAGCCTTTTTGAAATTTGAAAAAATTTAAAAAAACCCACGAAAGTAAAAAACTAATACAAAATACATTAAATTTGAAAAGTTTTAGAAAATCGATAAAAGTACAAAATATCATGGAAAAACCACTGAAACTCCATAAAATCATAGAAATCTAAAAAAAACCCCTTAGACATCATGAAAGGACAAAAAATCCACGAAATACAAAAAAATCATAAAAATTCTCTTTTCAATTTGCATTTCTTTCTCTAAAGGGGTATACATATATGCGATAATTAAGATTTCAAAATTGGGTCTTCGATTTTAGTTTCACGGAGGTATATATGTCAAAAACATTTTTCTAGGAAATTTAATCCTTCCAAAGAGGTTTATATGCGAAAATTCAAACCTTTAAGGTTAAATACGGAAAACAAAATTTTAAGAGACAGATATGTGAAAATCAGGGCTTTCTAATCGAATATGCAACTTGGTTATTCTAGGTTATGAGGTTAAATAAGTTTTTAAAATACTTTACTACTTTCGAATTTCTACGTACAAGGTTAAATATGTAAGAAAAAGCCTCGAAAGTAAGAAAAATAATACAAATTGCATTAAATTTGAGAAAATTATAGAAAATTGCTAAGAGAAGAAAATATCACAAAACAAACTCAGAAACTCCGTAAAATCATAGAAATATGAAAATACCCCTTAAACTTTATGAAGGTATAAAAAATTCCACAAACTACAAAAAGATGATTAAAATTATGATTTAAATATGCATTTCATTCTCTAAAGACGTATATTTGCGATAATTAAGATTTTGAAATTTAATCTTCAATTTCAGTTTTTAAGAGAGATATAGTCGAAAAATATTTTCTGGAAAATTTTCTCCTTTCAAAGAGGTTTACATGCGAAAATTAAGCCCGTTAAGTTTAAATATGAAATTTTTTTAAGAGCCATATATGTGAAAATCAGGGTTTTTTAGTTGAATCTGCGAGTTAATTTTTTTACCTTATGAGATTAAAAAGTTTTTAAAATACTTTACCTTTTTCGAATATTTTATGTTACGAGGTTAAACACGTATCTTCATTTTTTAAGTCAGTTTTCAAAGCAACTTTGAATTTTTTCTGATAGGTATACGCATGTAACTTAAAATTTCTAAACGAGGCAAAAAATCACAGAAAATTTTTGAAAGTATAGAAAACCATAAAATTCCCCCGAAATATAAAAAAAAATAGAAAAACATGACATGAAAGTTCAGAAACTTAAACGAACCCTTGAAAGTACAAAAAATAACACAGAATTCATTAAATTTGCAAAAATTGTAGAAAATCGGTAAAAGTATAAAACATCACGAGAAAACCTTTGAAACTCCATAAAATCATAAAAATCTCGAAAAACACCTTAAACATATTGAAAGTGTAAGAAATCCACGAAATACAAAAAAATCATAAAGATTCTCTTTTCAATATGCATTTCTTTCTCTAAAGGGGTATATATATACGATAATTATGATTTTAAAATTGAGTCTTCAATTTAAGTTTTTAAGGGGCATATATGTCAAAAACGATTTTCTAGGAAATTTTCTTCGTCCGAGGAGGTTTATATGCGAAAATTCAACCCTTTAAGGTTAAATATGAAATTATATTTTTTTAAGAGACAGATATGTGAAAATCAGGGTTTTTCAATCGAATCAGCAACTTGATTTTTCTAGATTATGGGGTGAAATAAGTTTTTAAAATACTTTACATCTTTCGAATTTTTTACATCACGAGGTTAAATTTGTATTTTCATTTTTCAAGTAAGTTTTCTAGGCAATTTAGATTTTTTTTTTTTAAGTGGTATATGCAAGGAAATTAAATTGTTTCAATGAGGCAAAAAATAAGAAAAAATTACGAAAGAATACAAAATAATAAAATTCCCTAAAAATATAAAAACGTACAGAAAAGCCTTTTTGAAATTTGAAAAAATTAGAAAAAACCCTCGAAAGTAAAAAAATAATACAAAATACATTAAATTCGAAAAGTTGTAGAAAATCTGTAAAAGTACACAATATCATGGAAAAACCACTGAAACTCCATAAAATCGTAGAAACTAAAAAAAACCCCCTTAGACATCATGAAAGGACAAAAAATCTGCGACATACAGAAAAAATCATAAAAATTCTCTTTTCAATATGCATTTCTTTCTCTAGAGGGGTATATATATATATGCGATAATGAAGATTTCAAAATTGGGTCTTCAATTTTAGTTTTTAATAGGTATATATGTCAAAAATATTTTTCTAGGAAATTTAAATCTTCCAAAGAGGTTTATATGCGAAAATTCAACACTTTAAGGTTAAATACGAAAAACAAAATTTTAAGAGACAGATATGTGAAAATGAGGGATTTCTAATCGAATATGCAATTTGATTTTTCTAGGTTATGAGGTTAAATAGGTTTTTAAAATACTTTACTACTTTCGAATTTCTTACGTTACAAGGTTAAATATGTAAGAAAAAGCCTCGAAAGTAAGAAAAATAATACAAATTGCATTAAATTTGAGAAAATTATAGAAAATTGCTAAGAGAAGAAAATATCACAAAACAAACTCAGAAACTCCATAAAATCATAGAAATATGAAAATACCCCTTAAACTTTATGAAGGTATAAAAAATTCCACAAACTACAAAAAGATGATTAAAATTATGATTTAAATATGCATTTCATTCTCTAAAGACGTATATTTGCGATAATTAAGATTTCGAAATTTAATCTTCAATTTCAGTTTTTAAGAGAGATATAGTCGAAAAATATTTTCTGGAAAATTTTCTCCTTTCAAAGAGGTTTACATGCGAAAATTAAGCCCGTTAAGTTTAAATATGAAATTTTTTTAAGAGCCATATATGTGAAAATCAGGGTTTTTTAGTTGAATCTACGAGTTAATTTTTTTACCTTATGAGATTAAAAAGTTTTTAAAATACTTTACCTTTTTCGAATATTTTATGTTACGAGGTTAAACACGTATCTTCATTTTTTAAGTCAGTTTTCAAAGCAACTTTGAATTTTTTTTGATAGGTATACGCATGTAACTTAAAATTTCTAAACGAGGCAAAAAATCACAGAAAATTTTTGAAAGTATAGAAAACCATAAAATTCCCTCGAAATATAAAAAAAAATAGAAAAACATGACATGAAAGTTCAGAAACTTAAACGAACCCTTGAAAGTACAAAAAATAACACAGAATTCATTAAATTTGCAAAAATTGTAGAAAATCGGTAAAAGTATAAAACATCACGAGAAAACCTTTGAAACTCCATAAAATCATAAAAATCTCGAAAAACACCTTAAACATATTGAAAGTGTAAAAAATCCGCGGAATACAAAAAAATCATAAAGATTCTCTTTTCGATATGCATTTCTTTCTCTAAAGGGGTATATATATACGATAATTATGATTTTAAAATTGAGTCTTCAATTTAAGTTTTTAAGGGGCATATATGTCAAAAACGATTTTCTAGGAAATTTTCTTCGTCCGAGGAGGTTTATATGCGAAAATTCAACCCTTTAAGGTTAAATATGAAATTATATTTTTTTAAGAGACAGATATGTGAAAATCAGGGTTTTTCAATCGAATCTGCAACTTGATTTTTCTAGATTATGGGGTGAAATAAGTTTTTAAAATACTTTACATCTTTCGAATTTTTTACATCACGAGGTTAAATTTGTATTTTCATTTTTCAAGTAAGTTTTCTAGGCAATTTAGATTTTTTTTTTTAAGTGGTATATGCAAGGAAATTAAATTGTTTCAATGAGGCAAAAAATAAGAAAAAATTACGAAAGAATACAAAATAATAAAATTCCCTAAAAATATAAAAACGTACAGAAAAGCCTTTTTGAAATTTGAAAAAATTAAAAAAAACCCTCGAAAGTAAAAAAATAATACAAAATACATTAAATTTGAAAAGTTGTAGAAAATCTGTAAAAGTACACAATATCATGGAAAAACCACTGAAACTCCATAAAATCGTAGAAACTAAAAAAAACCCCTTAGACATCATGAAAGGACAAAAAATCCGCGAAATACAGAAAAAATCATAAAAATTCTCTTTTCAATATGCATTTCTTTCTCTAGAGGGGTATATATATATATATGATAATGAAGATTTCAAAATTGGGTCTTCAATTTTAGTTTTTAATAGGTATATATGTCAAAAACATTTTTCTAGGAAATTTAATTCTTCCAAAGAGGTTTATATGCGAAAATTCAACACTTTAAGGTTAAATACGAAAAACAAAATTTTAAGAGACAGATATGTGAAAATGAGGGATTTCTAATCGAATATGCAATTTGATTTTTCTAGGTTATGAGGTTAAATAGGTTTTTAAAATACTTTACTACTTTCGAATTTCTTACGTTACAAGGTTAAATATGTAAGAAAAAGCCTCGAAAGTAAGAAAAATAATACAAATTGCATTAAATTTGAGAAAATTATAGAAAATTGCTAAGAGAAGAAAATATCACAAAACAAACTCAGAAACTCCATAAAATCATAGAAATATGAAAATACCCCTTAAACTTTATGAAGGTATAAAAAATTCCACAAACTACAAAAAGATGATTAAAATTATGATTTAAATATGCATTTCATTCTCTAAAGACGTATATTTGCGATAATTAAGATTTCGAAATTTAATCTTCAATTTCAGTTTTTAAGAGAGATATAGTCGAAAAATATTTTCTGGAAAATTTTCTCCTTTCAAAGAGGTTTACATGCGAAAATTAAGCCCGTTAAGTTTAAATATGAAATTTTTTTAAGAGCCATATATGTGAAAATCAGGGTTTTTTAGTTGAATCTACGAGTTAATTTTTTTACCTTATGAGATTAAAAAGTTTTTAAAATACTTTACCTTTTCCGAATATTTTATGTTACGAGGCTAAATACGTATCTTCATTTTTTAAGTCAGTTTTCAAAGCAACTTTGAAATTTTTTTGAGAGGTATACGCATGTAACTTAATATTCCTGAACGAGGCAAAAAATCACAGAAAATTTTTGAAAGCATAGAAAACCATAAAATTCCCTCGAAATATAAAAAAAAATAGAAAAACATGACATGAAAGTTCAGATACTTAAACGAACCCTTGAAAGTACAAAAAATAACACAGAATTCATTAAATTTGTAAAAATTGTAGAAAATCGGTAAAAGTATAAAACATCACGAGAAAACCTTTGAAACTCCATAAAATCATAAAAATCTCGAAAAACACCTTAAACATATTGAAAGTGTAAAAAATCCGCGGAATACAAAAAAAACATAAAGATTCTCTTTTCGATATGCATTTCTTTCTCTAAAGGGGTATATATATACGATAATTATGATTTTAAAATTGAGTCTTCAATTTAAGTTTTTAAGGGGCATATATGTCAAAAACGATTTTCTAGGAAATTTTCTTCGTCCGAGGAGGTTTATATGCGAAAATTCAACCCTTTAAGGTTAAATATGAAATTATATTTTTTTTAAGAGACAAATATGTGAAAATCAGGGTTTTCCAATCGAATCTGCAACTTGATTTTTCTAGATTATGGGGTTAAATAAGTTTTTAAAATACTTTACATCTTTCGGATTTTTCACATTACGAGGTTAAATTTGTATTTTTATTTTTCAAGTAAGTTTTCTAGGCAATTTCGATTTTTTTTAAGTGGTACATGCAAGGAAATTAAATTTTTTGAATGAGGCAAAAAATAAGAAAAAATTACGAAAGAATAGAAAATAATAAAATTCCCTAAAAAGATAAAAACGTACAGAAAAGCCTTTTTGAAATTTGAAAAAATTTAAAAAAACCCACGAAAGTAAAAAACTAATACAAAATACATTAAATTTGAAAAGTTTTAGAAAATCGATAAAAGTACAAAATATCATGGAAAAACCACTGAAACTCCATAAAATCATAGAAATCTAAAAAAACCCCTTAGACATCATGAAAGGACAAAAAATCCACGAAATACAAAAAAAAATCATAAAAATTCTCTTTTCAATATGCATTTCTTTCTCTAAAGGGGTATACATTTATGCGATAATTAAGATTTCAAAATTGGGTCTTCAGTTTTAGTTTCTGGGAGGTATATATGTCGAAAACATTTTTCTAGGAAATTTAATTCTTCCAAAGAGGTTTATATGCGAAAATTCAAACCTTTAAGGTTAAATACGGAAAACAAAATTTTAAGAGACAGATATGTGAAAATCAGGGCTTTCTAATCGAATATGCAACTTGGTTATTCTAGGTTATGAGGTTAAATAAGTTTTTAAAATACTTTACTACTTTCGAATTTCTTACGTTACAAGGTTAAATATGTAAGAAAAAGCCTCGAAAGTAAGAAAAATAATACAAATTGCATTAAATTTGAGAAAATTATAGGAAATTGCTAAGAGAAGAAAATATCACAAAACAAACTCAGAAAACTCCGTGAAATCATAGAAATATGAAAATACCCCTTAAACTTTATGAAGGTATAAAAAATTCCACAAACTACAGAAAGATGATTAAAATTATGATTTGAATATGCATTTCATTCTCTAAAGACGTATATTTGCGATAATTAAGATTTTGAAATTTAATCTTCGATTTCAGTTTTTAAGAGAGATATAGTCGAAAAATATTTTCTGGAAAATTTTCTCCTTTCAAAGAGGTTTACATGCGAAAATTAAGCCCGTTAAGTTTAAATATGAAATTTGTTTAAGAGCCATATGTGTGAAAATCAGGGTTTTTTAGTTGAATCTACGAGTTAATTTTTTTACCTTATGAGATTAAAAAGTTTTTAAAATACTTTACCTTTTTCGAATATTTTATGTTACGAGGTTAAATACGTATCTTCATTTTTTAAGTCAGTTTTCAAAGCAACTTCGAATTTTTTTTTTTGAGAGGTATACGCATGTAACTTAATATTTCTAAACGAGGCAAAAAATCACAGAAAATTTTTGAAAGCATAGAAAACCATAAAATTCCCTCGAAATATAAAAAAAATAGAAAAACATGACATGAAAGTTCAGAAACTTAAACGAACCCTCGAAAGTACAAAAAATAACACAGAATTCATTAAATTTGCAAAAATTGTAGAAAATCGGTAAAAGTATAAAACATCACGAGAAAACCTTTGAAACTCCATAAAATCATAAAAATCTCGAAAAACACCTTAAACATATTGAAAGGTAAAAAATCCGCGGAATACAAAAAAATCATAAAGATTCTCTTTTCGATATGCATTTCTTTCTCTAAAGGGGTATATATATACGATAATTATGATTTTAAAATTGAGTCTTCAATTTAAGTTTTTAAGGGGCATATATGTCAAAAACGATTTTCTAGGAAATTTTCTTCGTCCGAGGAGGTTTATATGCGAAAATTCAACCCTTTAAGGTTAAATATGAAATTATATTTTTTTTTAAGAGACAAATATGTGAAAATCAGGGTTTTCCAATCGAATCTGCAACTTGATTTTTCTAGATTATGGGGTTAAATAAGTTTTTAAAATACTTTACATCTTTCGGATTTTTCACATTGCGAGGTTAAATTTGTATTTTTATTTTTCAAGTAAGTTTTCTAGGCAATTTCGATTTTTTTTTTAAGTGGTACATGCAAGGAAATTAAATTTTTTGAATGAGGCAAAAAATAAGAAAAAATTACGAAAGAATAGAAAATAATAAAATTCCCTAAAAAGATAAAAACGTACAGAAAAGCCTTTTTGAAATTTGAAAAAATTAAAAAAAACCCACGAAAGTAAAAAACTAATACAAAATACATTAAATTTGAAAAGTTTTAGAAAATCGATAAAAGTACAAAATATCATGGAAAAACCACTGAAACTCCATAAAATCATAGAAATCTAAAAAAAACCCCTTAGACATCATGAAAGGACAAAAAATCCACGAAATACAAAAAAAAATCATAAAAATTCTCTTTTCAATATGCATTTCTTTCTCTAAAGGGGTATACATTTATGCGATAATTAAGATTTCAAAATTGGGTCTTCAGTTTTAGTTTCTGGGAGGTATATATGTCGAAAACATTTTTCTAGGAAATTTAATTCTTCCAAAGAGGTTTATATGCGAAAATTCAAACCTTTAAGGTTAAATACGGAAAACAAAATTTTAAGAGACAGATATGTGAAAATCAGGGCTTTCTAATCGAATATGCAACTTGGTTATTCTAGGTTATGAGGTTAAATAAGTTTTTAAAATACTTTACTACTTTCGAATTTCTTACGTTACAAGGTTAAATATGTAAGAAAAAGCCTCGAAAGTAAGAAAAATAATACAAATTGCATTAAATTTGAGAAATTTATAGGAAATTGCCAAGAGAAGAAAATATCACAAAACAAACTCAGAAACTCCGTAAATCATAGAAATATGAAAATACCCCTTAAACTTTATGAAGGTATAAAAAATTCCACAAACTACAGAAAGATGATTAAAATTATGATTTGAATATGCATTTCATTCTCTAAAGACGTATATTTGCGATAATTAAGATTTTGAAATTTAATCTTCAATTTCAGTTTTTAAGAGAGATATAGTCGAAAAATATTTTCTGGAAAATTTTCTCCTTTCAAAGAGGTTTACATGCGAAAATTAAGCCCGTTAAGTTTAAATATGAAATTTGTTTAAGAGCCATATGTGTGAAAATCAGGGTTTTTTAGTTGAATCTACGAGTTAATTTTTTCACCTTATGAGATTAAAAAGTTTTTAAAATACTTTACCTTTTTCGAATATTTTATGTTACGAGGTTAAATACGTATCTTCATTTTTTAAGTCAGTTTTCAAAGCAACTTCGAATTTTTTTTTGAGAGGTATACGCATGTAACTTAATATTTCTGAACGAGGCAAAAAATCACAGAAAATTTTTGAAAGCATAGAAAACCATAAAATTCCCTCGAAATATAAAAAAAAATAGAAAAACATGACATGAAAGTTCAGAAACTTAAACGAACCCTCGAAAGTACAAAAAATAACACAGAATTCATTAAATTTGCAAAAATTGTAGAAAATCGGTAAAAGTATAAAACATCACGAGAAAACCTTTGAAACTCCATAAAATCATAAAAATCTCGAAAAACACCTTAAACATATTGAAAGGGTAAAAAATCCACGGAATACAAAAAAATCATAAAGATTCTCTTTTCGATATGCATTTCTTTCTCTAAAGGGGTATATATATACGATAATTATGATTTTAAAATTGAGTCTTCAATTTAAGTTTTTAAGGGGCATATATGTCAAAAACGATTTTCTAGGAAATTTTCTTCGTCCGAGGAGGTTTATATGCGAAAATTCAACCCTTTAAGGTTAAATATGAAATTATATTTTTTTTTAAGAGACAAATATGTGAAAATCAGGGTTTTCCAATCGAATCTGCAACTTGATTTTTCTAGATTATGGGGTTAAATAAGTTTTTGAAATACTTTACATCTTTCGGATTTTTCACATTACGAGGTTAAACTTGTATTATTATTTTTCAAGTAAGTTTTCTAGGCAATTTCGATTTTTTTTTTAAGTGGTACATGCAAGGAAATTAAATTTTTTGAATGAGGCAAAAAATAAGAAAAAATTACGAAAGAATAGAAAATAATAAAATTCCCTAAAAAGATAAAAACGTACAGAAAAGCCTTTTTGAAATTTGAAAAAATTAAAAAAAACCCACGAAAGTAAAAAACTAATACAAAATACATTAAATTTGAAAAGTTTTAGAAAATCGATAAAAGTACAAAATATCATGGAAAAACCACTGAAGCTCCATAAAATCATAGAAATCTAAAAAAACCCCTTAGACATCATGAAAGGACAAAAAATCCACGAAATACAAAAAAGAATCATAAAAATTCTCTTTTCAATATGCATTTCTTTCTCTAAAGGGGTATACGTATATGCGATAATTAAGATTTCAAAATTGGGTCTTCAGTTTTAGTTTCTGGGAGGTATATATGTCGAAAACATTTTTCTAGGAAATTTAATTCTTCCAAAGAGGTTTATATGCGAAAATTCAAACCTTTAACGTTAAATACGGAAAACAAAATTTTAAGAGACAGATATGTGAAAATCAGGGCTTTCTAATTGAATATGCAACTTGGTTATTCTAGGTTATGAGGTTAAATAAGTTTTCAAAATACTTTACTACTTTCGAATTTCATAAGATACAGGGTTAAATATGTAAGAAAAAGCCTCGAAAGTAAGAAAAATAATACAAATTGCATTAAATTTGAGAAAATTATAGAAAATTGATAAGAGAAGAAAATATCACAAAACAAACTCAGAAACTCCATAAAATCATAGAAATATGAAAATACCCCTTAAACTTTATGAAGGTATAAAAAATTCCACAAACTACAGAAAGATGATTAAAATTATGATTTGAATATGCATTTCATTCTCTAAAGACGTATATTTGCGATAATTAAGGTTTTGAAATTTAATCTTCGATTTCAGTTTTTAAGAGAGATATAGTCGAAAAATATTTTCTGAAAAATTTTCTCCTTTCAAAGAGGTTTACATGCGAAAATTAAGCCCGTTAAGTTTAAATATGAAATTTGTTTAAGCGCCATATGTGTGAAAATCAGGGTTTTTTAGTTGAATCTACGAGTTAATTTTTTCACCTTATGAGATTAAAAAGTTTTTAAAATACTTTACCTTTTTCGAATATTTTATGTTACGAGGTTAAATACGTATCTTCATTTTTTAAGTCAGTTTTCAAAGCAACTTCGAATTTTTTTTTTGAGAGGTATACGCATGTAACTTAATATTTCTAAACGAGGCAAAAAATCACAGAAAAGTTTTGAAAGCATAGAAAACCATAAAATTCCCTCGAAATATAAAAAAAAAATAGAAAAACATGACATGAAAGTTCAGATACTTAAACGAACCCTTGAAAGTACAAAAAATAACACAGAATTCATTAAATTTGTAAAAATTGTAGAAAATCGGTAAAAGTATAAAACATCACGAGAAAACCTTTGAAACTCCATAAAATCATAAAAATCTCGAAAAACACCTTAAACATATTGAAAGTGTAAAAAATCCACGGAATACAAAAAAAACATAAAGATTCTCTTTTCGATATGCATTTCTTTCTCTAAAAGGGTATATATATACGATAATTATGATTTTAAAATTGAGTCTTCAATTTAAGTTTTTAAGGGGCATATATGTCAAAAATGATTTTATAGGAAATTTTCTTCGTCCGAGGTTGTTTATATGCGACAATACAACCCTTTAAGGTTAAATATGAAATTATATTTTTTTTAAGAGACAAATATGTGAAAATCAGGGTTTTCCAATCGAATCTGTAACTTGATTTTTCTAGATTATGGGGTTAAATAAGTTTTTAAAATACTTTACATCTTTCGGATTTTTGACATTACGAGGTTAAATTTGTATTTTTATTTTTCAAGTAAGTTTTCTAGGCAATTTCGATTTTTTTTAAGTTGTACGTGCAAGGAAATTAAATTTTTTGAATGAGGCAAAAAATAAGAAAAAATTACGAAAGAATAGAAAATAATAAAATTCCCTAAAAAGATAAAAACGTACAGAAAAGCCTTTTTGAAATTTGAAAAAAAAAACCCACGAAAGTAAAAAACTAATACAAAATACATTAAATTTGAAAAGTTTTAGAAAATCGATAAAAGTACAAAATATCATGGAGAAACCACTGAAACTCCATAAAATCATAGAAATCTAAAAAAACCCCTTAGACATCATGAAAGGACAAAAAATCCACGAAATACAAAAAAAAATCATAAAAATTCTCTTTTCAATATGCATTTCTTTCTCTAAAGGGGTATACGTATATGCGATAATTAAGATTTCAAAATTGGGTCTTCAGTTTTAGTTTCTGGGAGGTATATATGTCGAAAACATTTTTCTAGGAAATTTAATTCTTCCAAAGAGGTTTATATGCGAAAATTCAAACCTTTAAGGTTAAATACGGAAAACAAAATTTTAAGAGACAGATATGTGAAAATCAGGGCTTTCTAATCGAATATGCAACTTGGTTATTCTAGGTTATGAGGTTAAATAAGTTTTTAAAATACTTTACTACTTTCGAATTTCTTACGTTACAAGGTTAAATATGTAAGAAAAAGCCTCGAAAGTAAGAAAAATAATACAAATTGCATTAAATTTGAGAAATTTATAGGAAATTGCCAAGAGAAGAAAATATCACAAAACAAACTCAGAAACTCCGTGAAATCATAGAAATATGAAAATACCCCTTAAACTTTATGAAGGTATAAAAAATTCCACAAACTACAGAAAGATGATTAAAATTATGATTTGAATATGCATTTCATTCTCTAAAGACGTATATTTGCGATAATTAAGATTTTGAAATTTAATCTTCGATTTCAGTTTTTAAGAGAGATATAGTCGAAAAATATTTTCTGGAAAATTTTCTCCTTTCAAAGAGGTTTACATGCGAAAATTAAGCCCGTTAAGTTTAAATATGAAATTTTTTTAAGAGCCATATATGTGAAAATCAGGGTTTTTTAGTTGAATCTACGAGTTAATTTTTTTACCTTATGAGATTAAAAAGTTTTTAAAATACTTTACCTTTTTCGAATATTTTATGTTACGAGGCTAAATACGTATCTTCATTTTTTAAGTCAGTTTTCAAAGCAACTTTGAAATTTTTTTGAGAGGTATACGCATGTAACTTAATATTCCTGAACGAGGCAAAAAATCACAGAAAATTTTTGAAAGCATAGAAAACCATAAAATTCCCTCGAAATATAAAAAAAAATAGAAAAACATGACATGAAAGTTCAGATACTTAAACGAACCCTCGAAAGTACAAAAAATAACACAGAATTCATTAAATTTGTAAAAATTGTAGAAAATCGGTAAAAGTATAAAACATCACGAGAAAACCTTTGAAACTCCATAAAATCATAAAAATCTCGAAAAACACCTTAAACATATTGAAAGTGTAAAAAATCCACGGAATACAAAAAAAACATAAAGATTCTCTTTTCGATATGCATTTCTTTCTCTAAAGGGGTATATATATACGATAATTATGATTTTAAAATTGAGTCTTCAATTTAAGTTTTTAAGGGGCATATATGTCAAAAATGATTTTATAGGAAATTTTCTTCGTCCGAGGTGGTTTATATGCGACAATACAACCCTTTAAGGTTAAATATGAAATTATATTTTTTTAAGAGACAAATATGTGAAAATCAGGATTTTCCAATCGAATCTGCAACTTGATTTTTCTAGATTATGGGGTTAAATAAGTTTTTAAAATACTTTACATCTTTCAGATTTTTGACATTACGAGGTTAAATTTGTATTTTTATTTTTCAAGTAAGTTTTCTAGGCAATTTCGATTTTTTTTAAGTGGTACGTGCAAGGAAATTAAATTTTTTGAATATGGCAAAAAATAAGAAAAAATTACGAAAGAATAGAAAATAATAAAATTCCCTAAAAAGATAAAAACGTACAGAAAAGCCTTTTTGAAATTTGAAAAAAAAAACCCACGAAAGTAAAAAACTAATACAAAATACATTAAATTTGAAAAGTTTTAGAAAATCGATAAAAGTACAAAATATCATGGAAAAACCACTGAAACTCCATAAAATCATAGAAATCTAAAAAAACCCCTTAGACATCATGAAAGGACAAAAAATCCACGAAATACAAAAAAAAATCATAAAAATTCTCTTTTCAATATGCATTTCTTTCTCTAAAGGGGTATACATTTATGCGATAATTAAGATTTCAAAATTGGGTCTTCAGTTTTAGTTTCTGGGAGGTATATATGTCGAAAACATTTTTCTAGGAAATTTAATTCTTCCAAAGAGGTTTATATGCGAAAATTCAAACCTTTAAGGTTAAATACGGAAAACAAAATTTTAAGAGACAGATATGTGAAAATCAGGGCTTTCTAATCGAATATGCAACTTGGTTATTCTAGGTTATGAGGTTAAATAAGTTTTTAAAATACTTTACTACTTTCGAATTTCTTACGTTACAAGGTTAAATATGTAAGAAAAAGCCTCGAAAGTAAGAAAAATAATACAAATTGCATTAAATTTGAGAAATTTATAGGAAATTGCCAAGAGAAGAAAATATCACAAAACAAACTCAGAAACTCCGTGAAATCATAGAAATATGAAAATACCCCTTAAACTTTATGAAGGTATAAAAAATTCCACAAACAACAGAAAGATGATTAAAATTATGATTTGAATATGCATTTCTTTCTCTAAAGACGTATATTTGCGATAATTAAGATTTTGAAATTTAATCTTCGATTTCAGTTTTTAAGAGAGATATAGTCGAAAAATATTTTCTGGAAAATTTTCTCCTTCAAAGAGGTTTACATGCGAAAATTAAGCCCGTTAAGTTTAAATATGAAATTTTTTTAAGAGCCATATATGTGAAAATCAGGGTTTTTTAGTTGAATCTACGAGTTAATTTTTTTAGCTTATGAGATTAAAAAGTTTTTAAAATACTTTACCTTTTCCGAATATTTTATGTTACGAGGTTAAATACGTATCTTCATTTTTTAAGTCAGTTTTCAAAGCAACTTTGAAATTTTTTTGAGAGGTAGACGCATGTAACTTAATATTTCTGAACGAGGTAAAAAATCACAGAAAATTTTTGAAAGCATAGAAAACCATAAAATTCCCTCGAAATATAAAAAAAAATAGAAAAACATGACATGAAAGTTCAGATACTTAAACGAACCCTTGAAAGTACAAAAAATAACACAGAATTCATTAAATTTGTAAAAATTGTAGAAAATCGGTAAAAGTATAAAACATCACGAGAAAACCTTTGAAACTCCATAAAATCATAAAAATCTCGAAAAACACCTTAAACATATTGAAAGTGTAAAAAATCCGCGGAATACAAAAAAAACATAAAGATTCTCTTTTCGATATGCATTTCTTTCTCTAAAGGGGTATATATATACGATAATTATGATTTTAAAATTGAGTCTTCAATTTAAGTTTTTAAGGGGCATATATGTCAAAAATGATTTTATAAGAAATTTTCTTCGTCCGAGGTGGTTTATATGCGACAATACAACCCTTTAAGGTTAAATATGAAATTATATTTTTTTTAAGAGACAAATATGTGAAAATCAGGGTTTTCCAATCGAATCTGCAACTTGATCTTTCTAGATTATGGGGTTAAATAAGTTTTTAAAATACTTTACATCTTTCGGATTTTTGACATTACGAGGTTAAATTTTTATTTTTATTTTTCAAGTAAGTTTTCTAGGCAATTTCGATTTTTTTTAAGTTGTACGTGCAAGGAAATTAAATTTTTTGAATGAGGCAAAAAATAAGAAAAAATTACGAAAGAATAGAAAATAATAAAATTCCCTAAAAAGATAAAAACGTACAGAAAAGCCTTTTTGAAATTTGAAAAAAAAAACCCACGAAAGTGAAAAACTAATACAAAATACATTAAATTTGAAAAGTTTTAGAAAATCGATAAAAGTACAAAATATCATGGAAAAACCACTGAAACTCCATAAAATCATAGAAATCTAAAAAAAAACCCCTTAGACATCATGAAAGGACAAGAAATCCACGAAATACAAAAAAAAAACATAAAAATTCTCTTTTCAATATGCATTTCTTTCTCTAAAGGGGTATACGTATATGCGATAATTAAGATTTCAAAATTGGGTCTTCAGTTTTAGTTTCTGGGAGGTATATATGTCGAAAACATTTTTCTAGGAAATTTAATTCTTCCAAAGAGGTTTATATGCGAAAATTCAAACCTTTAAGGTTAAATACGGAAAACAAAATTTTAAGAGACAGATATGTGAAAATCAGGGCTTTCTAATCGAATATGCAACTTGGTTATTCTAGGTTATGAGGTTAAATAAGTTTTTAAAATACTTTACTACTTTCGAATTTCTTACGTTACAAGGTTAAATATGTAAGAAAAAGCCTCGAAAGTAAGAAAAATAATACAAATTGCATTAAATTTGAGAAAATTATAGAAAATTGATAAGAGAAGAAAATATCACAAAACAAACTCAGAAACTCCATAAAATCATAGAAATATGAAAATACCCCTTAAACTTTTTGAAGGTATAAAAAATTCCACAAACTACAAAAAGATGATTAAAATTATGATTTGAATATGCATTTCATTCTCTAAAGACGTATATTTGCGATAATTTAGATTTTGAAATTGAATCTTCAATTTCAGTTTTTAAGAGAGATATAGTCCAAAAATATTTTCTGGAAAATTTTCTCCTTTCAAAGAGGTTTACATGCGAAAATTAAGCCCGTTAAGTTTAAATATGAAATTTTTTTTAAGAGCCATATATGTGAAAAATCAGGGTTTTGTTAGTTGAAATCTACGAGTTATTTTTTTACCTTCTGAGATTAACAAGTTTTGTAAATACTTACCTTTTTTTTTCGAATATTTTTGTTACATAGTTAAACCCGTATCTTCAGTGTTGTTTTTAAGTCAGTGTTCAAAGCAACTTTGGAAGTTTTTTTGATAGTGTATACGCATGTAACTTAAAATTTTCGAAACGAGTCAAAAAATCACAGAAATTTTTGAAAGTATAGAAAACCATAAAATATCCCTCTAAAGATAAAGAAAAAAAAATAGAAAAACATTACATGAAAGTTCAGAAACTTAAACGAACCCTCAAAAGTACAAAAAATAACACAGAATTCATTAAATTTGTAAAAATTGTAGAAAATCGGTAAAAGTATAAAACATCACGAGAAAACCTTTGAAACTCCATAAAATCATAAAAATCTCGAAAAACACCTTAAACATATTGAAAGTGTAAAAAATCCGCGGAATACAAAAAAATCATAAAGATTCTCTCTTCCGATCTGCATTTCTTTCTCTAAAGGGGTATATATATATACGATAATTATGATTTTAAAATTGAGTCTTCAATTTAAGTTTTTAAGGGGCATATATGTCAAAAACGATTTTCTAGGAAATTTTCTTCGTCCGAGGAGGTTTATATGCGAAAATTCAACCCTTTAAGGTTAAATATGAAATTATATTTTTTTAAGAGACAGATATGTGAAAATCAGGGTTTTTCAATCGAATCAGCAACTTGATTTTTCTAGATTATGGGGTGAAATAAGTTTTTAAAATACTTTACATCTTTCGAATTTTTTACATCACGAGGTTAAATTTGTATTTTCATTTTTCAAGTAAGTTTTCTAGGCAATTTAGATTTTTTTTTTTTAAGTGGTATATGCAAGGAAATTAAATTGTTTCAATGAGGCAAAAAATAAGAAAAAATTACGAAAGAATACAAAATAATAAAATTCCCTAAAAATATAAAAACGTACAGAAAAGCCTTTTTGAAATTTGAAAAAATTAGAAAAAAACCCTCGAAAGTAAAAAAATAATACAAAATACATTAAATTGGAAAAGTTGTAGAAAATCTGTAAAAGTACACAATATCATGGAAAAACCACTGAAACTCCATAAAATCGTAGAAACTAAAAAAAACCCCCTTAGACATCATGAAAGGACAAAAAATCCGCGAAATACAGAAAAAATCATAAAAATTCTCTTTTCAATATGCATTTCTTTCTCTAGAGGGGTATATATATATATGCGATAATGAAGATTTCAAAATTGGGTCTTCAATTTTAGTTTTTAATAGGTATATATGTCAAAAATATTTTTCTAGGAAATTTAAATCTTCCAAAGAGGTTTATATGCGAAAATTCAACACTTTAAGGTTAAATACGAAAAACAAAATTTTAAGAGACAGATATGTGAAAATGAGGGATTTCTAATCGAATATGCAATTTGATTTTTCTAGGTTATGAGGTTAAATAGGTTTTTAAAATACTTTACTACTTTCGAATTTCTTACGTTACAAGGTTAAATATGTAAGAAAAAGCCTCGAAAGTAAGAAAAATAATACAAATTGCATTAAATTTGAGAAAATTATAGAAAATTGCTAAGAGAAGAAAATATCACAAAACAAACTCAGAAACTCCATAAAATCATAGAAATATGAAAATACCCCTTAAACTTTATGAAGGTATAAAAAATTCCACAAACTACAAAAAGATGATTAAAATTATGATTTAAATATGCATTTCATTCTCTAAAGACGTATATTTGCGATAATTAAGATTTCGAAATTTAATCTTCAATTTCAGTTTTTAAGAGAGATATAGTCGAAAAATATTTTCTGGAAAATTTTCTCCTTTCAAAGAGGTTTACATGCGAAAATTAAGCCCGTTAAGTTTAAATATGAAATTTTTTTAAGAGCCATATATGTGAAAATCAGGGTTTTTTAGTTGAATCTACGAGTTAATTTTTTTACCTTATGAGATTAAAAAGTTTTTAAAATACTTTACCTTTTTCGAATATTTTATGTTACGAGGTTAAACACGTATCTTCATTTTTTAAGTCAGTTTTCAAAGCAACTTTGAATTTTTTTTGATAGGTATACGCATGTAACTTAAAATTTCTAAACGAGGCAAAAAATCACAGAAAATTTTTGAAAGTATAGAAAACCATAAAATTCCCTCGAAATATAACAAAAAATAGAAAAACATGACATGAAAGTTCAGAAACTTAAACGAACCCTTGAAAGTACAAAAAATAACACAGAATTCATTAAATTTGCAAAAATTGTAGAAAATCGGTAAAAGTATAAAACATCACGAGAAAACCTTTGAAACTCCATAAAATCGTAAAAATCTCGAAAAACACCTTAAACATATTGAAAGCGTAAAAAATCCGCGGAATACAAAAAAATCATAAAGATTCTCTTTTCGATATGCATTTCTTTCTCTAAAGGGGTATATATATACGATAATTATGATTTTAAAATTGAGTCTTCAATTTAAGTTTTTAAGGGGCATATATGTCAAAAACGATTTTCTAGGAAATTTTCTTCGTCCGAGGAGGTTTATATGCGAAAATTCAACCCTTTAAGGTTAAATATGAAATTATATTTTTTTAAGAGACAGATATGTGAAAATCAGGGTTTTTCAATCGAATCAGCAACTTGATTTTTCTAGATTATGGGGTGAAATAAGTTTTTAAAATACTTTACATCTTTCGAATTTTTTACATCACGAGGTTAAATTTGTATTTTCATTTTTCAAGTAAGTTTTCTAGGCAATTTAGATTTTTTTTTTTTAAGTGGTATATGCAAGGAAATTAAATTGTTTCAATGAGGCAAAAAATAAGAAAAAATTACGAAAGAATACAAAATAATAAAATTCCCTAAAAATATAAAAACGTACAGAAAAGCCTTTTTGAAATTTGAAAAAATTAGAAAAAAACCCTCGAAAGTAAAAAAATAATACAAAATACATTAAATTGGAAAAGTTGTAGAAAATCTGTAAAAGTACACAATATCATGGAAAAACCACTGAAACTCCATAAAATCATAGAAACTAAAAAAAAACCCCTTAGACATCATGAAAGGACAAAAAATCCGCGAAATACAGAAAAAATCATAAAAATTATCTTTTCAATATGCATTTCTTTCTCTAGAGGGGTATATATATATATGCGATAATGAAGATTTCAAAATTGGGTCTTCAATTTTAGTTTTTAATAGGTATATATGTCAAAAACATTTTTCTAGGAAATTTAATTCTTCCAAAG
>RXID01017268.1:0-13680 GCA_005019695.1 Trichopus zeylanicus subsp. travancoricus
ACTACTACTACTACTACTACTACTACCTCGATACAACTCCTACTACTGTTGCTACTACTACTACTATTATTGCTACTAATACTGCTTCTACTACAACTACTATTACTACTGCTACTATACTACTTTTGCTGCTGCTACTACTAATACTACAACTAATACCGCTACTACCATTGCTACTACTACAACTTCTCCGATATTCTTACCATTGCTACTAATACTGGTCCTACTACTACTACTACTCCAACTAATAATACTTCTGCTACTACTAGTACTAGTATGAGTATTACTGCTACTAACACCAACACTACTTCTGCTTCTATTATTACTACTACTACTACCTCTACCAATATTACTACAACTATGACTACTGCAACTAATGCTACTACAGCTATGACTGCTACAACTAAACCTACCACTACTACTATGGCTACTACTGCTACAACTGCTACCACTACTTCTATGGTAACTACTCGTACTATTACTACTACAACTTCTACTACTAGAACTTTTACTTCTACTACTACTACAACTACTGCTACTAGTACTACTATTACAAAAACAAATTCCAGTATGGCTACTAGTACAACTACAACAACAACAAATACTACTTCTACTACTACTTTTACTATTAGTTCTCCTATAATAGCAACAACAACTACTACAACTACTCTACTACTACTACAACTACTGCTACTACTACATTTGCCACAACTACTGCTACTGCTACTAGTACTATTACTACTACTACAACTACAACTTCTGCCACTGCTACTACTGCTACTACTTCTACTACTATCACTTCTGCTACTATTGCTACTACTAATACTTTTCTGACTACTACTACTACTACAACTATTGTCACTACTACTACTTCTACTACTATTACTAGTAGTACTACTAGTGCCACCACTTCTACAACAACTATTGCTACTCGTACTACTACTATTGCTACTACTGCTACAACTACTACTATTACTACAACTACTACTACTTCCACTATTCTAATAACTACTGTTGCAGCAACTGCCACAAGTGCTACTACTACTATGACTACTGCTACTACTTCTGCTATTGCTTGTTCTACTCCTACTACTGCAAATACTACTACTACTACTCCTTCTGCTGCTACTACTGCTATTGTCGCTATTACTGCTGTTGTTGCTACTGCAAAAACTACTACTATTAGTGTTGCTAATACTACTAATACAACTGCTACCATAGCTGCAACAGCTACTATTGATACTATAGCTGCTACTACTACTTTAACTACTAATACTACTATTCCAACTACTACTACTATTGCTACAATAGCTACTACCACTATAACAACAACAACAACCTACACACTAAAGCTTCTTACTCGACCTACTCCACTGCCCTGCTGCCCTAAGTTCTACTACCACTACATCCTACCCCTACTCAAATACTCTCTACTACCACTAACTACTCGCTTATAGACTATCGCTACTATTCACTCACTACATACAACAAATACTGCTACAATTGCAATACTACTCCTAGTTACTACTACCAATTGCCAACTACCGCCGCGACTACTACTAATACTACTAGTACTACTACTACTAATACAACTACTATTTTTCCTAGTACTATTACTACTACGACTACTTCTGTTACTACAACTACTGCTACTTCTAATACTACTACTGCTACTACTAGTATTACTACTAATACCACCACGACTCCTACTACTACTACTACTACTTTTGCTACTACTGCTACTATAACTACCACTGCTATGACTACTGCTAATATTAATACTACCACTAATACTTTAAGTACTATTAATGCTGCTCCAACTACTACTACTAGTACTACAATACCTAGTGCTACCGCTACTACTGCTACTGCTACGTTAGCTACTATAGCTACTATTACTACTTCTCCAAGTACTACTTCTACTACTATTGTTGCTGCTGCTACAGCTGCTGCTACTACTTCTACCATGACTACAGCAACTACTACTACAACTACTACTACTACTGTTGCAGATGTTGTTGTTGCTGCTGCTGCTGCTACTTCTATTACTACTATCCTGTCTGTACTTAGTGTATGCTTTTATTACTGTACCTAGCAGGCCTGTCTGTACTATCACTAAGGCTTGCCTGTACCTTGAAGCAATGTCTTACTTATCGCTTCTGCTTGTAATCTCGGGCCTTATATATTTGAGGGCAAAGGCTGAATGAAAATCATCGAAGAAATTTGAAAGAATTCCTCACTTCGTTTCAAACAGCCTTAATCTTCTGTAAGTTTGCTTTACGCAGTTGTTTATTCGTTGTTTATTCCTTATCCATATTCCTTTCCAATTTCGTTGCTTCTGCACCCACCTGGTATCAGAGCAAGGTTTAGTAGATATGGCTCTAGCTTAAAATCTTTGGGTTAAGTTACGACGGATTTTTCGGGGGGACTGCAAAACTAGATCTTGAATTTTTCTTGAATTTCCAAACTGCGTACGCCCTGAGGTTTATGAAGGATTTGGTCACAAACCAGTGTTAATTCAGGAGGAAAAAGAACGAATCTCATCTTGGCAAGCAGACTGTAAGACCAAGGAAGGCATCCGTGTGATTCTCTCTGTATTATCACCTCGTTTTGAGACTAGTCCTGCTAAAAATCTTTGGGAGTCCGTAGATGTCCGATGTTTGCGAAAAGTCTATACAAGAGTGGTATAGAAAGTCTAAAACCGTTAATCTAGAGTACCTTGACCTCACCTCTTCACAAGGAGTAACACTAAATCAACTAGCAAACAACTTGGCCGTTGTTTATGACCGAACCTACCTTTCGTCCAGAGTACACCTAAAATACTTCAAACAAATCCTTGAGCGGTGTGAGCACCTTGTACAAGAAGTCTTAGGTCTGAAGGAAGCAGTTAAAACCTTGACCTCTGTGTTCCTAGAAAATCGACCACCATCCAGTGAGGAGCTTCATAATTTAGTTGCAAAGCTCCTAAGACAGCCAGGTTTTCTCACCCTAGAAGACCAACCCTTAAAGGACCTACACCAAACACTAAAGGGAATCCAGGAAAATTTGCACTCCCTAGTACAGCTGTAGGAGAAGGGGCCTAGGGAGGCCAGGGGCATCTTACGGGTGTTTCGTGACCCATTTCAAATATTGAAGGAAGAAAAAGCAAGCTTGGCGACAGCAACAGCACACAATGGCCGATTTGCCATCTTCCTCAACCTCACTCCCCTTGTTTGAAGATAGGATCAGGGAGTACAGGCGAGGGCAGCGAAGGCTCTACAATGTGCAGCAAGGGGCCAGAAGGCTCGGGAGGCGCCTGACTGGGAAATCGCTTCCATAGCAGGTCCTGAGCAGCACATTGATCCGCAAGCTGACCTCAGGATGTCAATGAGGTAGCGAGCCTCCATCATCCCAGCGGAGGTCCTGTACCACTCACGGAGTGACGACAACCATCATCGGTTCTATATGCATAGGTCCGAGGAGGCCATATTATGCATAGATGACAACCAACAAGCCCGAAGATTCATTCAAGAAGAAAGCTTCCGACAGCTTCAGCAAAGCGGCTTCCAGTATATCCATCTGGGTGTACTCCAAGTAAGAATACAAGCCTTGCATAGGTAGGAGGAAGGTACACTATCCCTCATTCTTTTTAGTGACGATCAATGGGTTGGAGATAGGTCCATAATAGCCACAATGGAAATCGACCTAACCAGGGAAAGTCAACTTGTTTATATCGTCCCAAATATTATGTCAACAATAGGTGATTTCTACAGGAATATTCAAGTATCCATACTGACAAAGCGATACAAGTAGTGGCAGAACGGTGAGGCCAATTTGCTGATCACCATGGGCCTCATCGGCAGGCTCTCAAATACTCCAAATGTAGGCTTTGCCTATGAGGTATAAAGAGTCGTGGAGTATCTCGTAAGCCACGGGGTGAAGGCACTCCCAGGAAGGCGGTACACAACAGAAAGCCTCCAGGGCCTCAACTGGACCGTCAGACCAACAAAAGCCCCGAGCCTGCTACAACCAATGGAGGTATTGAGCAAGGAACTGATTGATGGAAGCATTGCTCTCAGCTTCCGAAATTATGCAGGTATTACACCATGGGTGGCAGTTTATTCAAAGGAAGAAGAGCTGCCGAGCGATGAAGAGGAAATCGCCTGCCATATATTGGCGGTACTCCTAACGACAGAACCCGACCACGAACAGGCCGCTCCCTTGGGAATCCATGCAAAGGATGCACGCCCAAGGGCCTCTGCACCTCGGTCCATGGCCGTACCTCAGGAGGAGCCTGATGATGTGGAAGGGACCTATTTTTCCTACCTCCTAAGTGAAGGGTTCCAAGGGGGAGGAATAACGGATTACCCGATGAAAAAGACGGAACAGATATGGGGTTCCTGTCGAGGTGAGAGGGAGAGCGAACTCAAACCAATCTGGGATAAATACCCAGATGATGAAGACGAAGCGAGCGACAATGTAATCGCCGCAGGGTACGAAGACCTCGGCCCCCAAAGTGAGCTAGAATACCCGGCGCTCAGGAAGCTATCCGGAGCACTCTACTCGTCCAGCGCTGTCACTTCCCCATATCAGCCCCCCGCTCATACGTCAATGGGGCCACCAAGTTACCCCCCCCCTCCGCAGAAGCATCACATAGACAGGGACCAACTTTTAGGATCCCTGAAGGAGCCACCTTCCGGAGGGCAATGAACATTGAAATGTGGACCTTACCCTCAGCTCAGCAGAACGGAGGAGCTCTTTTTGTTATCCCGGAACAACTGGGAATGTTTGATGACGCGTTCTCTCGGTGGGAGTCGATAACCAGGAACCATTTGGCCAGCATTGGATTCACGGATGTCAGGGACAAACTGGACTACATCGAGAACCTATTGGGTGAGGTGGAGAAGCTCACATGGGTCCAGTGGCGGATGCAGTATAGCACTGAGTATCAAGGCTTGCTAACCACTGGAGAAGGGCGAAAAGGGACACAGAACATTCTGTCCCAAATGAGGCATGTTTTCACACTGGAAGATCCAACTACCGGATCCACAGCCATTCAGGATGAGGCCTACAGAGACCTCGAACGGTTATCCTGTGACAATGTTAAGAACATTGTCAAATACATGAACGACTACTTGTGACTCACAGCCAAATCAGGAAGTACAGGTCGGGGTGTTGCCGCGCATCCTCTTCGCACACAAGTTCCTAGAAGCAGAATGCAAGGAGGCCGCGTTCCGGAGGTCATTGAAAGATCTGTCTTTCTGTAGTCAGATCCCAATACCTGGCTACTACCAAAGGGAGAATAAATATGGTTAAGGAGATCCAGGACTTACCTAGGTAAGCCACACGAAACCCATATAAGGGTAGAGAAGCGAAAACACCTGTTAAGAAATAGAAAGTGCAGGTGCTTCCTTTGTGGGCAGGAAGGTCACTTCGCTAGGGAATGCCCCAATGAAATTGAAATGTCAGAAGAATGGCAGTATTTGAGCAATTGTCAATCCCGGAGGACTATGACGTTCTGTCAGTCCAGGAAGGGGAGGCCCAAAGCGATGCCATCTTCAGCGTCTCAGAGGGTGAGAACGAGGAACTAGAACAGGCGCTCAAAGCAGTACTCCCCAGCACTAGAGAGACCATCTATATGCTAGGAGAACTAGAAGGAAGTTACCGACCGCTCATCAAGCTACCAGAAGAACAAATGAACTGCCTACATCAGTGGGAGCACAACGAGTTCATACTGGCACAACACGAAAATTTTTCATGCTACAAAAGGAAAATATTGCAGAGGGCGCAGATTCACTGCACGAGATGTAAGGTATCTGCATGTAACCTTTGTGGCCCTTTTTACTTCAAAGAACAGGTCCCGGTTATGCCTGCAGCGCCAGCACAACTCTCCTCGCATCAGCTAATCCAGGAGCAGCAGTATTACATATCCTAGTGCAATGGCGAGATAGAGCAACTGAAGGTGGAAATCAAATACTACAAGAGGAGGGTCCAAGAGCTGGAACTGGAAAATGGACTCCTGCAAGACCGGAAGAGGCTGGAAGAGGAAGACAGGCTTAGAGCAAAAGGAAAGGAGGTCTGCAATACTGAAGGAGCAAACGTGTGGATACAAGAAAGCGTCAACAAAGTCTCTACAACAAGCCTGGAAGAGAAGCAGCAGCAGCCCGGCCAAAGAATCGTCAGAAACATGTTGTATAACATGCATGTAGAACTCGAAATTCCCGGTCTTACTAAGTTTCAGGTCAGGGCGATTCTGGACACAGGAGCCACTACCTGTTCTTTGAAACTTAGTAAGACCGGGAATTTCGAGTTCATGTATTTGACAATGTTCTTAACATTGTCACAGGATAACCGTTCGAGGTCTCTGTAGGCCTCATCCTGAATGGCTGTGGATCCGGTAGTTGGATCTTCCAGTGTGAAAACGTGCCTCATTTGGGACAGTATGTTCTGTGTCCCTTCTCGCCCTTCTCCAGTGGTTAGCAAGCCTTGATACTCAGTGCTATACTGCATCCGCCATTGGACCCATGTGAGCTTCTCCACCTCACCCAATAGGTTCTCTATGCAGTCCAGTTTGTCCCTGACATCTGTGAATGCAATGCTGGCCACATGGTTCCTGGTTATCGACTCCCACCGAGAGAACACGTCATCAAACATTCCAAGTTGTTCCGGGATAACAAAAAGAGCTCCTCCGTTCTGCTGAGCTGAGGGTAAGGTCCACATTTCATTATTCACTGCCCTCCGGAAGGTGGCTCCTTCAGGGATCCTAAAAGTTGGTCCCTCTCTATGTGATGCTTATGCGGGGGGGTAACTTGGTGGCCCCATTGACGTATCAGCGGGGGGCTGATATGGGGAAGTGACGGCGCTGGACGAGTAGAGTACTTCGGAAAGCTTCCTGAGCGTCGGGTATTCTAGCTCACTTTGGGGGCCGAGGTCTTCGTACCCTACGGTGATTACATTGCCGCTCGCTTCGTCTTCATCATCTGGGTATTTATCCCAGATTGGTCTGAGTTCGCTCTCCCTTTCACCTCGACAGGAACCCAATATCTGTTCCGTCTTTCTCATCGGGTAATCAGCTGTTCCTCCCCCTTGGAACCCTTCACTTAGGAGGTAGGAAAAATAAGTCCCTTCCACATCATCAGGCTCCTCCTGAGGTACGGGCATGGACCGAGGTGCAGAGGCCCTTGGGTGTGCATCCTCTGCAAGGATTCCCAAGGGAGCAGCCTGTTCGTGGTCGGGTTCTGTCGTTAGGAGTACCGCCAATATCACGGGCGATTTCCTCTTTATCGCTCGGCAGCTCTTCTTCCTTTGAATAAACAGACACCCGTGGTGTAATACCTGCATAATTTCGAAAGCTGAGACCAATGCTTCCATCAATCAGTTCCTTGCTCAATACCTCCGTTGGTTGTAGCAGGCTCGGGGCTTTTGTTGGTCTGACGATCTAGTTGAGGCCCTGGAGGCTTTCTGCTGTGTACCGCCTTCCTGGGAGTGCCTTCACCCCGTGGCTTACGAGATACTCCATGACTCCTTGTACCTCGTAGGCGAAGCCTACATTCGGAGTATTTGAGAGCCTGCCGATAAGGCCCCTGGTGATCAGCAAATTGGCCTCACTGTTCTGCCACTGCTTGTATCCCTTTGTCAGTATGGATACTTGAATATTCCTGTAGAAATCACCTATTGTTAACATAATGTTGGGGACGATATAAACAAGTTGACTTCCCCTGGTTAGGTCGATTTCCATTATGGCTATTATGGACCTATCTCCAACCCATCGATCGTCTCTAAAAAGAACGAGGGATAGTGTACCTTCCTCCTGCCTGTGCAGGGCTTGTATTCTTACTTGGAGTACGCCCAGATGGATATACTGGAAGCCGCTTTGCTGAAGCTGTCGGAAGCTTTCCTCTTGAATGAATCTTCGGTCTTGTTGGTTGTCGTCTATGCATAATATGGTACTATTACAAGCAGCACTACTGCTACTACTCCCGCTGCTACTGCTGTAACTACTATTACTACTACTACTACTGCAAATACCGCTTGTACTACAACTATCATTACTGCTACTATGACTATTGCTACTAAAACTACATCTACTACTACTACTGCTGCTATACTACTATAACTATTGTTGCTCCTACTACTATTACTATTATTACCGCTACTGCGAATAGTACTGCAGTTGTCGTTGCTGCAACTACTACTGTTGCTGCTACAACTACTACTACTACTATACCAACTTCTTCTACTACTATACTACTCCTCCTACTGCTACAATTGCTACTACTACTTCTACAGCTGGTACTACTACTACTTCTCCTACTTGTACTACTACGACTTCTCCTGCAACAACTACTACAAATACAACTAATTGTGCTACTGCTGCTACTACTACTACTACCATTACTACTTCAACAACTACTGCTACAATTGCTACTGGAGCTATTTCTGCTACTACTCCTATTACTGTTGCTACTACTACTACTACTACTACCAATACTATGACTCCTACCGCTACTGCAACTATTACTACTGTAAGTAGTTAGACAACAATTACTACTATTACTATTACCCCTACTACCGCTACTACTGCTGCTACTACTGCTACTACTGCTGCTACTGCTACTACTGCTACTACTACTGCTATTAGTACTACTACTACTGTTGCTGCTACTACTGCTACTACTACAATTGCTACTTCTACTACTTCTACTACTACTGTAACTACTTCTACTATTACTACTACAACTCATACTATTACTCCTACTACTACGACTGCTACTCCTACTAGAATGACCACCACCACTACTACTACTAGTACTCCTGCTCCTAAACCAACTCATACTACAATAACTACTACTACTACTACTACAACTACTACTATTACTACTACTATGACTATAGCTACTACTATTGCTATTGCTGCTGCTGCAACGATAACTGCTGCTACTACTACTACTTCTACTACTACTATTACTGCTGCTGCTGCTAATTCTTCTTATCCTACTACTATGGCTATTACTACTACTACTACTACTAATACTGACACTACTTCCACTATTCATACTTCTCCTCCTACTCCTACACATATTGCCACTACTAATCCCACTACTACTATTGTTGTTGCTACTACTACTACTACTACTAATCCTACTACTACTAATATAATTACTATTCCTAACACTCTTACTACTACTGTTGCTGCTGCTGCTATAGCTATTACTACTAATACTACTACTGCTACTACTACTTCTAGTACTACTACGATGGCTATTACAACTAGTACAACTACTACTACAACCATGACTACTACTACTACTACTACTACTACTACAACTATTACTACTACTACTACTACTACTACTACTACTACTACGACTGCTTCTTCTTCTACTACTACTACAACTACAACTGCTACTACTACTACTACTCCTACACCTAAACCTACTCCTACTACTACTACTGCTACTACTTCAACAAATACTACTACCACCACTACTACTACTACTACCACCACAACAACTACTACTACCATTGCTGCTTCAAATACTAAACTACTACTACTTGCACTACAGCTACTGTTGCTGCTACTACAACAACGACTACAACTAGTACTACTACTACTTCTACTACAACTACTACTACCACTACTGCTGCAACTGCTGCTGCTGCTACTCCTACTACTACGACTATTACTACCACAACTATTATTAGTACAACAACTACTACTACAACTGCTACTGCGACTACTATAACAACTACTACTGCTACTACTATTACAACTACTATGCATACTACTTCTGTTACTGCTACTATACTATTACTGGTATTACTACTACTACTACTGCCATTACTGCTATAACTACTACCTTTACTACGCCTCCCCCTACCTCTCCTAATACAACAACTACTACCCCTACTATTACTAGTACTACTACTATTGATGCTACTACTACATCTACTGCTACTATTACTACAACTACGGCTACTGCTGCTGCTGCTGCAACTACTTCTTTTGCTAACCCTACTGCTGCTCCGACTTTAATTACCACTACACCAACTACTACAACAACTACTACTACAACAACAACAACTACTACCACTACTTCTGCGGCTGCTTCTACAATAGCTACTATTAGTTCAATAGCTGCTACCATTCTGGCAACTACCACTACTCCTACTACTGCTACTACAACTGCTACTCTGTTGCTATTAACACTACTACTACTACCTCTACTGCTACTACTTCTGCTACCACTGCTACACCACTACCACAACAACAACAAGTACTACAACTAAAACAACTACTACTGCTACTACTAATATTATTGCTCTTGTAACTACTACTACTACTACTACTACTACTACTACTACTACTAAAACTATTGCTGCTGCGACTACTACCACTACTACAACTACAGCTACTGCTACGAGTACTACTACTACTACAACTACCTCTACAGCTACTGCTACTGCTACTACTACTACACTACTACTACACTACTACTACAACTACTACTGTTGCTAGTACTACTACTACTACTTCTGTTATTGCTATTACAGCTACTACTATAACTACTGATACTACAACTAGAACTACAACAACAACTACTACTACTAGTACCACTACCACTACTACTGTTAATACTACTGCTACTAAAGTTACTAGTATGACAACTACGCTAACTACTACTACTACTCCTCCTATGAATACTACAACAACCTCAACTACTAGCACTACTACTACCTCAACTACAGCGACTACTACAACTACTTCTAATACTACAACAACTACTACTAATACTACTACTTCTACTACTACTACTACTATTCCCATTACTACTGCTACTACTACGACTACTACTACTCCTCCTCCTCCTCCTACTACCACTACTGCTACTAGTACTACCACATTTACTACGACTACTACTACCAACACTACCACTGTGACTACTACTGCTGCAACTACGACTACTACTACTACTACTATTACCACTACTACTACTACTACTAAAACTACTTACTATTACCACTACTACTAAAACTACTTACTATTACCACTACTACTACTACCAAAACTACTACTACTAATACTTCTCTTATTACTGGTACTACTTCTGCTACTACTACAACTACTACTAGTACTACTAATACTATTAATGTTACTACTACTACTGCTACTACTACTATTATTAATGCGACTTCTACTTCTTCTACTACTGCTGCTGCTTAGACTACTGCAATAACTACTTCTACTACCACTACTACTACTACTACTATGACTACTACTGCGACTACTGCTACTGCTGCGACTATTGCTACAACAAGTCCTTTTACTACTAGTATAACTGCTCCCACCACTACTACTGCTATTATAACTACAACTACCTCTAGTACTACTGCTACTGCTACCATTACTACAATACTACTACAACTACTACTTCTAGCACGAATACTACTCCAACAACTACTACTATTACTACTATGAACATTACTACTACTACTACTACTATTGCTACTGCTATAATTACTCCTACCAGGACTACCACTACTACTACGTACACTATTACTGCTACTACTACGGCTACTACTAATCCTATTACTAGTACAACTACTGGTACTACTACTACCATTACTACTACTGCTACTATTTCTATTACTACGAATACTGCTAGTTCTGGTATGACTACTACAACTACTACTGCAACTGCAATAGCTACTACTATTACTACTAGTACTAAAACAACTACTACTACTCCTCCTACAACTACTACTACTACCACCACTTCTACAACTCCTCCTACTACTACTAGTACAACTACCACTGCTACTACTACTACAGCTACTACTAATAATACTACTACTATGAATACTACTCCCACTGCTACTACTACTACTTCTACTGCTACCACTGCTACTACAACAGCTACCACTACTACTACTACTTCGACTACTATTGCTGCTACTATTACTGAAACTACTGCTACCGCTGCTACTACTACTACTACTATTGCTACTGGTACTACTACTACAACTCCTATTACCACAACTACAACTACTACTCCTACTCCTACTACTATGCCTAACACTCCTACAACTTCAACGTCTGCTACTCCAACTACTACTGCTCCTACTACTACCACGATGAATACTACAACTACTTGAACTACTTCTACTATTTCTACTGCCACTACTGCTACTGTAACTACTACTACTACTGCTCCTGCTACTACTACTACTAGAGCTACTACTACAACACCTACTACCACTACTGCAACTTCTAATGGTAATACTACTCCTACTGCTACAATTGCTATAACTGCTACTACTGCTATTACTGCACCTCGTACTACTACTATAACTATTGCTGCTAACACTACTACTAATACTACTGCTACTGCTACTATTAATGCTCATATTGCTATATCCACTACTACTACTTCTTCTACCACTACTTCTAGTAAAACAACTACCACTACATTCGCTTTTGCAACTACAATTACTACTTCTGCTACTATTGATGCTGCTACTGCTGCCACTATTACTAATACTACTGCAACTTCAACAACAACTACAGCTACTATTGCTACTGCTACCTCTGCTACTGCTACTACTACTACGACTACTACTATTGGTACTATGGCTATCACTACTCTGGCTACCACAACTGCTACTATTGCAACAACAACAACTACTACTACTACTGATGCAACTACGACTACTACTACTACTGATGCTACTACTACTAATGCTACTACTTCTGCTACTACTATGACTACTGCCACTACTGCTACTACTACTACTACTACTACTATTGTTGCTGCTGCTACAACTACGACAACAACTACTACAATAACCACATCAACTACTGCTACTGCTACTACTACTACTACTATCACTAATGCTACAATGACTACTACTACTTCTCCTATTGCTACCACAATTGTTACAACTACTGCTACTACTACAACTATAACATCTGCTACTACTACTACTATTACTACTATTAGTACTATTGTGACTAATACTACTTCTACTATAACTTCTACTACTACTCCTACTACTTCTTCTACTACTACCACTACTTCTAAGAGTACAACTATTACTTCTTCTATGGCTACTACTGCTACTACTACTGCTACTATTGCTGCTGCGGTTGCTACTGCTGTTGTTGCTACTCCTACAACTACTACTACTACTACTACTACTACTACTACTACTACTACTACTAGTACAACTTCAACTACTACTTCTACTACTGCTCCTTCTACTACTACTACTATAACAACTACAATAACAGCAACTACTCTTTTTACTAATGCTGCTACTATTACTACAACTACTACTATGACTACTGCTACAACTATTGCTACAACTATGACTACTATTGCTACTATTACTACTACAATAACAACTACTACTGCTGCTGCTCTTGCTGCTGCTACTACTACAACTATGACTATTACTACTACTACTACTACTAAAACTACTACTCCTATTGCTAATGTTACTACTACTACTACTAACTATTACTACTTCTACTTCCACTACTGCCACTACTGCTACTAGTGCTACTACTGCTACTACCACTACCAATACAATTGTTGCTACGACTACTACTACAACAACAACTACTACTACATCTGTGACTACAACTACGACGACTATTACTACTAAAACTCCCACTACCCTAGTGCTACTACTACTGCT